>PVHX01005146.1:6277-43298 GCA_004024805.1 Geosciurus inauris | reverse complement strand
TGATAGAGTTGTAAATATGTCCTAGATTATCTCATGTCTTTTATTTTACTTATTGCTATGGTTTGAATTTGAAACATCCTCAAAGGCCTATGTGGCAAAGGCCTTGTCCTTAGCCTGTGGTATTGGGAGTTGGTGGAACCTTTAGGAGGTGGGGCATAATAGAAGAAAGTTAGGTGACTGTGGACATGTCCTGGTAGGACATTGAAACCCTAGTTCCTTCCTCCTACTACTCCCTTTACTTCCGGGCCTTGTGCCCCTGCCATGATACACTGTGCTGTTGCCAGCCCAAAAAGCAATAGGACCAACAGATCACTGAGTGAGATTTCTGAAACCATGAGCCAAAATAAACATTTCCTCCTTTTAAGTTGTTTGTCTGAGATATTTTGTCACAGCAATGGAAAGCTGATAAACACACTTATGATATATTTTTCCAAGTATAGTCTTAAATGTTTTAAATAATCACATTTCCAATCTTTTCCCTTAATTATAGTTACACTAAGTTTTCATTATTTTTTTATTATAGAAATATTAAAGCATGTTTTCTTTTGGTACTAGTTTTATGCAATGCATCTGGAATTTATCCTGGTGTATAGGATGAAGGGTGCTTTCAATTTTATTATTTTCCATGTGACTATCCAATGATCCTAACACAACAACAAAGTTGATCTTTTTCCTCACTGATTTGAGGTACTGCCTACATTGTATAGTAAATACCCAAATGTGGTTGGGTCTTCTTTTGGGATATTTTCTTCTTTTGTTCTATCAATCTATTTATGCATCAAAACATTAAACTATTTTAATTATAAAAACTTTGTACTATGTTTTAATGTCAAGTATGGCAAGCCAACTCAATACTATCCCTTTTTAGCTTTGTTTATTTATGCCTACTTATTCTCCAACTGAACTTTATGCCCAAGTTTTCTAGGTCCAGAAAATAATCTGATTGCCTTTTATTGAGATTTGCCTTACATATATATATATAAACTTAGATAGACTTGACATTTTTTAAATTTCAAGTCTTTTCAAGAACATGGTATGCCTTTATTTGTTCATGTCTACTTTTATATCATTTGTTAGAGTTTTGCAGTTTTTCTCTTATAGATTTTGGGCATTTGTTCTTAATTGTATGCTTAAGTATTTTATTTTCTTATTTTTTTCTTTCTACTTTTTACTTCTTGATTGTATGTTGATTTTGTCACTTTTAATTTATAAAATTCTTTTGTTATTTTAATAGTATTTCATTAATTTCTTAGGTTTTCCAAATGTTTAATCATGCTACCTGAAAATAAAAGTATAATTCCTATTTATTTCCAATTCTTGTGCCTCTGATTTCTCTCATTTAATTGCTTGATTAATACCTTCAATGCAATTGACATTTCTAGAACACACCATCTAACTATAGCAGAATAAACATTATTTTCAAATTTAACAGGACATTCACTTAGATCAGATCTAGAGCAGTAAAAAGGTCCCAATAAATATAAAAGGACTGAAATTATACAAGTATATTCTTCTATGCAGCAGAACCAAACAACCAATTAATAACAGAAAACTATTGTTAACTCACAAAATTATCCATGGGCCAAAAATAAGCCATAGGTGAACAAAGAAATCACAAGAAGAGTTAGAAAATATTTTGAACTGAGTGAAAATGAAAATACAACATATCAACATTTGTGAAATTCTGCTAAAACAATGCTTAGAGGAAAATTTACCACATTGCATGTATGGAAAGGAAAAAGAATTTTAAATCAATTATCTCAATTTTCACCTTCAAAAGCTAGAAAAATAAAGCAAATTAAACCTGAAGTAAAGTTCAGGAAGATAATAATAAAGGTAGGCATAGAAACCAATCAAATTTAAAAAGAATATGAAATAGAGAAAAAGCCATGAAACCAAAAGTTAGTTCTTTGAACACATCAATAAAATTGATAAACCTGTAGTTCAGGTGAACTAATGCATTCTGGTTTGCCTGGATTTTCCAGTGTTAGTACTAAATGTTTCATACTTCAAGAACCCTTTCAGTCCTGGGTAAACTGGGACAGTTGGTCACTTTACTGTAGCCAGACTGATAGATAAAAGAAAGAGAAGATACAAATTACCAATATCTGAAATGAAGAATGAACCAATGTAGATCCTAAAGTCATTAAAAGGATAATAAGAGAATATAATAAACAACTTTATGAGAATAAATTTGACAGTTTACATGAAACATACATTTTTCAAAGAAAAAAATGCTAATAGAAGTTAGATAATCCAAATAGCTCATCTATTAAATAAATTAAATTTATAGTTAAGAACTCTACCCATGGGAAAAAAAGTGCAGGCCCAAATGTTTTCAATGGTAAAGTCTGCCTAGCATTTAAGAAAAAAATGAAAATGGCTGGGTCATGTGGTCATGGCTATAAATCCCTGCTACTTGAGAGGCTGGATTGCAAATTAAATCCAACCTATGCAATTTAGCAAGACCTTGTCTCAAAGTAAAATTGAAAAAAAAAAAGGCAGCGGGAGGGATGAGAGCTGGGGATGTAGTCAGTGGTAAAGCACTTGCACAAGGCCCTATGTTCAATCCCCAGCACCACAAAAAAAAAATAATGGTAAAATTTTTAAAAGAAAGAATTAAACTGAATTCTACAGAAGTTACTCCAGAAAACAGAAAAAGAGAATGAGTTCCTAACTCATTTTTTAAGACCAGCATTACCCAATATCAAAAAGAAAAAAACATTACAAGAGAATAAAACCATAGATCAATATCCTCCTTGCCTATAGATGAAAAAATGTATAATTTTTAGTAAAACCAATCCAGTTATATATAATATGGATAAGAAATCATGACCAAGTGAGGGTTATTCCAGGAATGCCAGTTTTACTTAGCATTCAGAAATAATTAATGCAATTCATCATATTAATAGACCAAAATAGAGAAACCATATGATCATCTCGATAGACATAGAAGAAGAATTTGATAAAATTCAATATGCATTCTTGATAAAACATTTCTAACACAATCAGAACAGAATTTCCTTATTCTGATAAAAGGCATGTAGGAAAGTTATAGCCTGTAACACATTTGACAATGAAAACAGAGAATTATCAAATGCTTTCCTCTTAAGACCAAGAAAAAGAAATGATGCCTACTCTCACCACTTGTATGTAACAGAGTTCACCTGAGATCCCAGACACTGCAATAAGAAAAACAAGGCAGACATACAGACAAAAACAAAGGAAATAAATGTCTATTGTGCAGACAACTCAATTGGTTATGAAGAAAATTCTAAGCAATCCGCAGAAATGACATCAGAACTAAAACTGAGTTTAGCAAAATTGCAGGATATAAGGTCAATATACAAAAATCAATTTTGATTCTGTTGCTAGTAACAATTAAAAATTTGATTAGAAAATTAAAAATAGTATCGAAAAGCATTAAATACTTAGGTATAAAATTAACAAAATAGTTGCCAGACTTGGATAGTTAAAACTAAAAACTACCAATGAAAGAGACTTTTTAAATTAATGGCAAAAAATACTACATTTATAAATTAGAAGACTTAATACGGTTAAGTCTAATTTTCTTGTATTAATTTCCTGGGGCTGCTATAACAAAATGCCATGGGCTGGTCAGCTTAAATGATAAAAATTTATTTTCTCACAATTCTCAGAGCTGGAACTTCGAGATCAAGGTGTTGGCAGGTTTGGTTTCTCCTGAGGGAGGTCTTTCCCCTTGGCTTGCAGATGCCTACCTTCTCACCATATGCACATGTGTGCTCCTTGCATTTCTTTCTCTTCATATAAGGGCTCCAGTAATATTGGATTATGGCCTCACCCTAATATTCTCATTTTAACTTAACTGCCTCTTTAAAGATCCTAAATAGAATCATAATTCTGAGGTACCAGGGATTAGGGCTTCAACATATAAACTTGGGGTACAAAATTCAATCCATGACACTTCTCAAATTGATCTATAGATTTAAGACAATTCCAACCCCAATCCTAGCACACTTTTGCAGGATATGACAAGTTTAATTTAAAAATATATATGGAAAAATCAAAGGTCTGTGTAAAGATTGCACGACCAGGAGAAGATGAATTAAGCCACTCAGCAAGGCTTTATTGGAATGCGCAACCTCGGACCAAATCCCCCATCCATCAGAGCCTGTCAGGAGAAATGGCGCTGGATCGTTCTGCACAGAGAATTTCAAGAAAACCCAGTCAGGAAGGGGAGGGCTTGGGGACAGGAAGAGAAGGCCAGAGTCCTTCCTGGATAGGCCAGGAAAACTCACTGATTGACAGGAGACATGTCTACTAGTGACATCACATCTGGCTTGCAGCTCCGCTTCTCAGCTGCTGACTGGTTCCCCTAATTGGGCATCTTAGACCCTGACCAGACCTAACAGTCTGGAGTGGTAAAAGTAGTTTTGAAAGGGAAAAAAAAAAATCCCAAAGATGGAGGACGGACACTACTTCATTCTCAGACTTACTACAAAGGAAATCAGTTCTCACAAAATGTGATTTGGGCATAAGGATAAACATATGGACAAGGGTAGACAAACCACAAGCCACAGAATAGCTGCCTGTTTTTGCAAATAAAGTTTTATTGGAGTACAGTCATCCCCATTTGTTTATGTACTGCCTCTGATTGCTTTTGCTCTCTAACAGCAGAGTGGAGTGTTTGTGTTAAAGACCATATGCCCCATAGCCTACAATATTTACTCTCTGCTCCTTTAAGTAAATATTTGCCAACCTCTGATAACCATCAATGAAACAGAATAGAGTCCAGAAATATCCTAACAGGTTTCCTTAACTCAACCCTGTTGACATTTTGGTCTGCATAATTCCTTGTTGGAGGGCTTTCCTGTTCATCCAGAACATTTAGAGGCATCCCTTGCCTCTTCCCACTAGATGCCAGTAGCACTCCTGACCAGTATCGAACAAAGATTTCTCCAGACATTGCCATATGTAACTTGGGAAACAACGTGGCTATCAGTTGAGCATCCCTGGTCTAATATATAGAAGCACCAAGGTAATTCAATGGGGGGGAAAGACTCTTCAGTAAATGACATTGGAACAATCAGATAATCTTACAGAAAAAACATAAACCTCTCATCATATAAAAACATCAACTTTAAATGGATCATCTACTTTAGCATAAAAGTTGAAATTATGTTTCAAATCTGTAAGAACATACAGGAAAACAATCTTTGCAACTTTAGATGAAAGAAAATCACTTCTTTCAGATAAAGTACAAAATGCAAAAGAAAAACAATGAATTGGACATTATCAAAATAAGAATTTTGCTCTTCAAAGAAATTGTTCAAAAACTTAAAAGCAAAAAAAATCTTATAAAAACATATATCTAATAAACAACTTATGTCTAAAATACATAAAGAAGCTGAACGTAGGAGCACACACCTGTAATCCTAGCACTTCGGGAGGCTGGATTGTGAGGATCACGAATTCAAAGCCAGCCTCAGCAATGGCAAGGCCCTAAGCAACTTGGTGAGACCCTGTCGCTAAATAAAACACAAAATAGGGCTGGGGATGTGGCTTAGTAGTTGAGAGCCCCTGAGTTCAATCCTCAGTACCCCCCCAAAATAATACATAAAGAATTTTTTTTTGTACCAGGGATTGAACTCAGGGGTACTCGACCACTGAGTCACATCCTCAGCCCTATTTTGTCTTTTATGTAGAGACAGGGTCTCACGGAGTTGCTTAGCGTCTCATCTTTGCTGAAGCTGGCTTTGAACTCATGATTCTTCTGTCTTAGCCTCCCAAAGTGCTGGGATTACAGGTGTGTACCACTGCACCTGGCACAAAGAATTTTTAGAACTCAAATTAAGAGCCAAATAACCAAATAAAATTTGGTCAAAAGATTTCAGCAGTTACTGCACCAAAGACAATATACAATATGGTGAGTGAAAGTCTATAGAAAAGTTCTCAACATCATAATTCATCAGAGAAATTAAAATTAAAACCAAAATGAGGTACTGCTATATGCTTAGTATATAACATAAAATGTTGATTTTTTTCAACAAAACAAAATTATTCTTAATCTGCCAATACCAAGTTTTGCAAGGATGTAAAGCAACTAGAACTCTCATAGATTGTTGATAAGCATACTAAATGCCTCTTTGAAAAATAGTTGGAAGTTCCTCTAAAGTTGAACATCACTGATCATGCAGACCAGCATTCCCACTCCTACGGATCTTCTCAAGAGAAGTAAAAACATATTCACACAAAGACTTATAGGCAGATATTTGTGGCAGCTTTGTTCCTGATTGTGAAAAAAAAAAAGACAATCTAAATGTCCACCTGTTTGCAAATAAATAAACAGATTGTAGTACGCCCATACAGTGGAATACTATTCAGCAATGTAAAGAAGTAAAGTACCAATACATACGATGGTGTGCATGACTCTCAAAAGCATTTTGCTAAAGATGAAACCCTGACATAAATGACTATATAAGAATCCTAGAATTATATGAATTCTATATTCACTTTGGTGATAAAAATCAGATTAGTCATTTCCAGGGGTGTGGGATGGGGGAAAAGATTGATTGCAAAAAGGCACAAAGGGACTTTGGGGAGATGGTAGAACTGTTCTATATATGTGACTGTGTACAAATAGAATGGTCCACAAAAATGGCAAAAGCAATCAAGTTTGCTGTGACTAAAGGGGCCAGAACAGGTGGTGATGGTGGCTGTGTGGCAGCAGCTGTAATGACCCTCCATTGTGCCTGACGCTGTCATGAGTCCTTCAGATGCACTATCCCCCTCAATCTTCATAATAAGCATTTGAGGTGAGTACTACTGCTTGCCCTTTTCACAGGTGAAGGAACTGACCCCAGAGAGTTCAAGTAGCATGTCCAAGATCTGGGTAGTCCCTAAGTCTGTGGTCTAAGTTATGGATTTTCCCTAAAACCTAGTAATGCTATCCCAAGACCTACTCCTATCTGATTTTACTACTCAGTGACAGAATCCTGACATTCATTATCCATACCTGACCCTTTGCAATGTCAGCTCATATGTGACAACCCCGCTTTCAGCCTACACTGAGACTTCTAGAATTAACTCTCCCCTGACCAACCAGGAGAAGACACCTCCAGTCTTCTTGTGTGTCACAGGTTGTGTTCTCTGGAAGCAGCCACTGAGACAGGATTAGAGGTGCAAATTCTGGGATCTTTGGGAAAAAATGGCGAGAAAGCAGGATTGAACAGAAGGAGACATCAAACAAGCAACTGTGATCCAACAAAGTTGTGGCCAACCCAGTGGGGAACCCTGGAGTACACATGGCCCATCAGAGCAGCCCACACAGAGTTAAAGAGAGAGCTTTTATCCTCCTGCCTCACTCAGTCACTGGCCCAGGATGGTGTGATCTTCAGCAAAGGGACTCTCTGGAGCAGAGGCAACCTTGAGTTGCTGACAGCTGGAGGCTGCCTGCACCACATAGCTGAGGACTGACTTTCCCCTTGAACAGGTCTCTCTCTCAAAGTGGGGTGTGTGCCTGGATCCACAGCATAGTGGATATTATATAATATTATATTAATGAATTTTCCCAAGTGCTCCCAAGAGTTACTTTTTTAAAAGTTTATAGCATATGATTTTGATGGATATACTAATACTTGAAAGAAGTAAAGTCCAGAAAATATTATATTACAGAACAGGTTTTAATGAGTTGAAATATAAACCACTTAGCACAACATCAATGTTTTGCTTGTAACTAAGTGCATCTGATAATAAAAGTTTCTTTTTTACCAGTATCATTCATTTATTCATCTAGAGGATGTGGTACAGTCCTTCTGTACACCAGGCACTCTGAAGACATTGAAGATAAGAAAGCCAATATAGTATGGTAAGAACAAATACATGATCTAAAGGACATGCTGCTTATCTTCCAGGATCCTAGAATGTGCCAGGTGAGGATAATACAGAAGCACAGAATTGTGCTGCATGCCTTGGAGCAGGCAGAGGAGACAGTTTTGTGATATTTGAGTGGATACTAAGGATGAACTGTTGGATGGAAAAGAAATAAGGACATCCAGGAAGAATTGGTAACATAAGCAATACAATCAGTAGCCTAAAGGGCAACGGGTGCCAATGGCCACTTGAGGTGGCTTGTGAATAGCCTTAAACACCATGCTAAGGAGGCTGGATGGGCCAAATGAGGCCTCTGGGTAGACCAGGGCAAACCCATCCCTATAACTGGACGACACAATACATGTGTCCTCCATCCAAGTTAATGGCATCTCTCTTATTTATTTATTTTTTCCATTAAACAAAACAAAGCTTTCTGTGGTCCTTGCTTCAGGCCTTGTCCCCATGTGTGATGCAGGACTCTACATTTGTTTTCTTTTCAAATCCATCATGTTCTTATTCTTCTATGTCACTTCTATCTACAGCTTCTAAAAATATGCCTTCCTATCCCTTTGTTGAGCAGGATGGGGTTTCAGGACACACCAGCAATAACAAAACCTTGAACTAGATGAGCAGCAGCTGCCAGCCTAGAATGGAAGAGCCCTTGTCCCCTGGACAGCAGACAAACACGCCCAGCTGTTACTCATGTCCCCTCTCTTGACCAGTGCCAGGAGGAAGGGATGGTACTGTCCCTGTATGTTATGCTCCTCTGGTCCTTATTCTCTCTTGCAGGGTTCTGCTCTATCTATGGGATCACTTTCAACAGGAGTAGATATAAATAACTTTATTTCAACACAATCTCTTGCAAGTCAAGAAGAAATCTAACAGATCCACTTAACTCAATCAATTTCTAGAAAATCTGCCTCTGAATAGCACAGCTGATTTACATATGGTAAGTAAA
Organism: Geosciurus inauris; assembly: GCA_004024805.1. Classification (NCBI taxonomy): domain Eukaryota; kingdom Metazoa; phylum Chordata; class Mammalia; order Rodentia; family Sciuridae; genus Geosciurus; species Geosciurus inauris. The sequence goes on along the minus strand of PVHX01005146.1, from coordinate 34,486 downwards.
ACAGGAATTGGCAAATATTTTCTGAACTTGTAAAATGTTTTTAAGACACTCTGATGAGTCAGTGTTTAATCCCTTCTCCCATAAATAGGATGAAAGATCTTTCCTATGTTTTCCCTTAAGTAAATATATTTTAAAACTGTGCCTACGTAGTGTTCCAGTTTTCTCTTCAGCTGTCGCTGTGAATGGACATGGCAGCTGGGATGAAGGGTAACACATCACACCTCAACTCTGAATTTCCTGCCTTTTGTTTTCTTGAATCATAGCCTTAATGTTGTTTAAATAGTGCTCTGTTTATTTAGTTTCCTTTTTCTCTTCACAAAAAGCAAACGATTTTTAAAATCATTCCATCTTTCAGAGCAAACTATGAAAGTGTTCTTGAGCTGAAAATGAACCAGTCTCTTGTTTAAACATATAAATATATATTTAGGCATTGTAATACATTCTCATTTATTTTATTGATTGACAACATGGACAGATATGTATTTGTACACATTTTACCCATGTCATGTGCTTCCTTCCCATTTGAAGATAACGCTGCCAATGGTGATTGCTAATTGTGTGCACAGATCATTGGACAAAGAAGGTGTATATTCCAAGGGAACCTTAAGGAAAGTCTGTTCTTTGGCATTTGCCTGCTCTGTTATTTGTGACTCTCCTTTTTCATCTCAGATCCTCCCACAGGGGCCAAAGATAAGTGGAATTAGGAGAACAGTTAGATATTATTTGGTCTGACTACCCCAGGTTAGAAACCGGCTGTGAGCATTCTCCAGCCTCTGCTTGCAACTTTCAGCCATGACATTGAGCTGTTCAAATGGCCACCCATTTCATTGTTGCTTATCTCAAATTATTAGACAAATCTTCCTTTTGTTTTTGCCAAACTTCTACCATCTAACTTCTACTTCTTTTTCAGTACCCTTTTGGACTGGCACACAAGTACGAGGAAGTCTTTTGGAGACAAATGTGACATCATCTCCCAGAGCAATATCTCTCATTTCACTTAACAATTCCTCACTATCCTGAAAACCGCATCTTAGTCTATATCAGTTTGTGAACTCTCCTCTTTTATGTTGTTCCTAAAACTCTTCGTGTGGCCTGACAAGTGCTCTGATAATGAGGAGACCCACCCTTCCCCTTTTCTCTTCCTGCCTCTGATACAAGCTTACTAGTGACTGTCAATTTCAACAGCCAAGTTGTACTCTTGTATAACTAACTTCTTATACTCCAAAGTTTTGTACATTTTCATAAGCAGCTAAGTTACATGTATCTAATCTCATATTTGCCTATTTGGATGTTAGAATTAAAATGAAGACTTTGCGGTCTGTCTTGCTTCTTTCTTCTTATTGACTGGCCCAGAGGGGTTTGTTTGTTTGTTTGTTTGTTTTGTTTTGGGTATTTTGGTTTTGTTTTATTTTTTGCCAATCCTATCAACAAACACATTAGTTCTCTCTTCAAACTTGGTTTCATATGGAAAGCTGACATATTATTTATGTCATCATTGAAGATGCAGATAAAAATAGTACACAGAATAGAGCCCAATGGTATTCCTTGAAGACTTTCCCTTTCCCAGATTTACATCAATTTGTTAATTTACAACACCCAGTTGCTATGGTTTTGAATACGTCCCCAAAGTCCATGTGTTGGAAACTTAATCCCCAAATTCATGTGTTGATAGCATTTTGAGGTGGGGTCTCTGGGCAGCAAATTAGGCTTAGACGAGGTCTTAAGTGTTGGGGAGGCTGTAGCTTTATGAAAAGAGGAGAGCCCTGAGTTTACACACTCTGGCCCTCTTGCCGTGTGATGTCCTTCACTATGTTATGACCCAGCAAGAAGGCCTTTGCCAAGGCCAGCACCATGTTGTTGACTTCCTGCTCCCAGAACCATCGATGAATGAACTTCTATTGTTTATAATTTATTCAGTCTCAGGTATTCTGTTATAGCAGCAGAAAATAGATCAAGATACTAGCTAATGGTCCTTCAACCAGCTATATCTCTCACCAAATTTCTGCATGTTCAACAAACTACAATGTGAAACTGGCAAATGCTATTGTCAAAATAGAACTTTCTTGACCCTCAATTTAATAATTTAATCAAGAGTGAATTACATGTCTCTCCTAAGTGCTCCAATAGCAAGTTATACTCATACTTGTTATATCAATTAATATGTTCCATTGTAATCATTTGTTGATATAAAAGTTTTATCCCAATTAGACTATAGGCTCTTTGATGACAGGAACTGTTTTTAATTCATCATTGTATTCATAGTCCTTACTGGTGGGACCTGGAAGTTAATAGGTACTCAATAGATACAGGTTAAATTTATGAATAAAGAAGAGTGAGATGACTTAGCAGAACAGAAGAAAGAGTCTGGCAGGACATAGTGAGTCTGAGGTGTCTCTGGGTAAGGACAGTAGGAGAATAAATTTCCACATTAGGAGGTTACATGTACTAGTTTAAAATTTAGAAGAAATATAGATTTGAGAATAATTAGGATAATAAGTGAAATTAAAACCAAGGACATGAGTGAGACGTTGGGTGTTGGGTGAAAAGAAAAAAAGGTACTATGACATATTAATTTTAAAAAACCATAGAATTCTGCAGTCAAACTGGCTGAACATAGTAAGTTTTTCCACTTTCTTGGCCAAGTAATAACTGCTTGTGCTTTCATATGAGAAGACACTTCTATCAAAATGTAGCAAGAGAAGCCAGGTTTTAGTGGACAGAGGAAGGACTGGGAGGTAGGCAAGTGAAGAGAGCATGTTGTAGGAAACCATCTATGAACTATGGGTGAACTGAGGGATGTTCAAGCCATTAGGCAGGGAAGCCTGGTTTTGAAAACTCCCAGTCAGAGCTCATTGGTTTAACAATGCCTTATTAAGGTGGTGCTCTGTCCTAGCTCACCACTCAATTTCAATTACAGCCTCCCGGAGATGGGTGTAACTTGCCAAATGTGAATCAACCTGTTTACTGCAAGACCCCTGCCACACCAAGAAGCAAGCATGGAAAAAAGACTCCTCCCATTAAAACCTCATCCCTGCCTTGGATATACTCCCGCTTAAATAAAGAATCAGGGCCTTTTTGAGTTGTTCAGTTCTAGTTCCCATCGGGATTGGAAGACCCATCAGGTGCTCTGCTTTTTTAAATCTAATCTCTGGATTTGTCTTATTTCTTACTGATTATTTCAGACTTTTTATTTTCCCAGGCGGCTCACACCTCCTGGGCAGGAACCCACTCTGCAGGAGTGCTGGTCACCCTGATAGCACGTGTTGATAAATCCTCTCAAAGGCTGACTATAGAAGACAGGGCAGGCTAGACAAGGCAAGGAGTCAGGAAATTCCTTGGCTGTTTTTCAGAATAGGCTTGATTTTCATCTGATTATAGCCTGGGGACAAAGAAACCATTTGAGAGAAAAAATAATCTGGAATAGAGAAAATAAAGAGGATAACTAGGTAAGAGCAAGACCCTAGAATAGACAGGAGATAGAAGGGGGTTCAAAAGAAACAAAGGTTGTTCTTCATCAGTCCTTAATTTCTTTAATGAAAAAGGAAGTATGTGGGAAGTATGTGTATAGTTTTTATACAGTAGATGTTTAATAATATTTGAAGCTGTTTTCTAAGGTGAGAAGAAAGTGTGGCATGAATAGATGGTGGTAGGTGAAGGGATGTTAGTTGATACACTCCGTATTTTCTGTATTAATGACATCTTCTGAGAAGAAAGGGTCGGGTTGGGTAAGGGACTTGAAGGGGACAGTAGAGGGTGGATTCAGCGGGAGCAGACCAGGATCAGTAGGAAGATAATTGATGGAAGCAAAACAAAAGTTGATTATTCAAAATTCAACAAACACTCATTGAGCATCTACTCTGTGCCAGGCACTGTTCTAGGTGCTGAAAGTACAGCGGTGAACAAAAGGAATCTTCCCTCTGCCTTTGGGAAGGTCACATTTTAGTAGAGGACACAATCAACTAAAGAAACATGGATGATATACAATAGAGTAAGTATTGTGAAACACGTTAGCAAGGTGATATGATAGACATGGACCAGAGGGGGGAGAGGTACTATTTGGATATAGAGTCCACAGAGAAATCTTTACTGAAAAACGAACATTCGCATTAAATCCTAAAGCTGGGTAAAGGGCAGTGGTGTTCTAATTAATTGCCTCTCAAGGAAGGGAGAAAAAACCGTAATTTGTAGTTTTGCTGATTTTCATGGTGTAACTGTGCGTGGTATATTGCTACATTGTATGCAGTACTGAGAAGAAAGGCACACATTTGTTTCTGCAGAGTCTACACGTGTTACTTCCAGCACACCAATGGAACAATGTTCCAGATGAAAGAAGAGCAGGGAAAGAGGAGCTGTGGCAAGAAGGAGCTCACAATGACTGGAAACAGGAAGAAGTCTCCAGGGAGTGAAGAGTGTGGAAAGTCAGAGAGGTTGGAGAATGACAGATTTTCCATGCCAGGAGTTGCATCTTATTTTAAATGAAATGGGACAAGATGTAATTTACCTTGTAAAATGATGACACTCACTTTTATGAGGAGAATGCACTGGAATAGAAGAAAGAATCAAAGCGGGCAGCCTATCAACAGTTATTAAAGTTGTACAAGCAAGAATTAGGATGACAGTGGGGCTGGGGATATAGCTCAGTTGGGAGAGTGCTTGCCTCGCATGCACAAGGCCCTGGTTCAATCTCCAGCACCACCAAAAAAAGAAAAAGAAAGAAAGAAAATAATTAGGATGACAGCAGTGGAGACAAAAAGGATAGGGGAAATGTGAGAGCATACACTGGAAGCATGAAATAGGACTTATTGGTGGATTGGATGTCCAAGTTTAGAGAAGGGAACACTCAGGAATGATTCCCACTTTATCATTTTGACCAAGTGGGAAGTTTATCATGTCACTTATTGAGATGTGGAAGAGTGGGGAAAAATAGATTTGGATTTGGAAAATTAATTGGAGATGCATATTAAGCATCCAAGTGAAAATGTCAAGTAAGCGTTCAGATATATAAATGTGAAATGGAGGGGGGACATATAAATTTGCATGTAATTTGCATAAAAGATGACAGCTGAATGATGGTGTTGGTTGGAATAACACAGAGAATATTGATCGAGAGGAGATCAGCAGAAAAGGAGAAGTTGGCAAAGGAAACCACAGAGCGACCTGTGAAAAGAGAAACTAGTCATTGTGCTGTCACAGAAGCCTAGAGGAGTAAAGTATTTCTAGAAGGAGGAATTAGTCAACATGATGCGTGCTGCTAAAAGGCAAGTACCGTGCAGATGATGAAGCAATGTGGAGGTCATGGGTGATCTTGAGAAGAGACAATTCTGGCCCCAGTGATGCCAAACAAATCAGGGTTATACCAACAAGTCTGCATGGCAAAGCAGAAGCTTGCTTACATTGCTCCATCCCAAAGTTAAGCTCTCCTCTGGAGAAGCTGCTGCAGTGTACTGAGGAAGAAAACAGGAGACTCACAGCCTTCTCAGTCACTCAATAAATAGTTGCACAATTCTAGCCACCAAGTAACCTCTCTAGACTTTCATCTTCTCATTAGCAAAATTAGGTGCTCCAAAATTCTATTTATTCATTTACTTATTCAACAAATAATTATCAAACAACTATGCTATGCCAGGTCCAGTGTAAGAAACACAACAAACTATATCCCTGCCTTTGAATAATTGTCTCAGACTTTCATCATAAACTTTTTTATGTATGTGTATGGCTTACTTCCCCCAACAAGATGGGTTCTTAAGACTGTGCATTTAATATTGGGCCATTAATATAAAGCTGTGCCATTAAAATAACACTTACTTTTTTCTGATTTATGTACAACCTCTCATTCTTCCATTTGTTGTTTGGGCAAGATATTTAACCTCTTTGTGCCTTGGTTTCTTAACTGTAAGATTGGGGATTATTATAGTATCCACATCATAATTTATTGTGAGAAATCAAAAGGGTGCCTTGCATGTAAGAAGCTATTATTGTTAGTCATACGCATTAATGCGAGAAGGTTCAGAAAAATTCTGATTTATGAGGAAACTAAATTGCTCATGACTGCAACTAGAGATAACCATTGCCAATATTTTGGTGTAAATTCTTCTTATTCTCTCTGCATGATGCAAAGAATTATATTCTGAACTCAAGTGGCTCAAATAGCAGTTATAGATGGTAATGCTTTTATTAGGAATACTATGTAGAACTCTTGATATTATGTCTTTTACTTTCCTTTCATGTAGAATGTTATAATTTGAATTACATGCATGGTATTAAATTTTAATATATAAAAATATATATAACAAAAGCTTCCAGTTTTATTTGAGTGTTAGCATTTTTAATCCTAAGCATTTCATATACATTATCATATGAACTTGTCATGAGAACCTCTCTAGTAGATATTATTTTCATTTTTTAAATGAGGAAAATGAAGATCAGAGAATGTGGCATTACTATTGTTCACTAGTACACAGTTCTGCTCTCTCTCTCGGCACACAGAAGTCGTTATCCTCAGCAATACTGATATAAGCTGTGGTACTATGAATTTTGGCCAATGAGATGTGAGCAGAAATAATATGTGTTACTTCTGAATAGGAACACTAAGTTGCTGATGCTTAACTCTGTACATGATCTCTCCTGTGCCATGGTGACCCTGGAAACCAGTGCAGATGTAAGTGTTGATGCTTTGCCATTGTGAGAACAGCTGTGCTGCTTTATTGCTCAGTCCTGTACCAGACTTTGCTTGAGTTAGAAATAAATCTTTCTTAAGTCATTGAAATTTTGAGATTGTTTGTTATTGCTGTATAACTTGGCCTATGTGAACTAATACAGAGCAATTAAAAAATTCCTCAAGGTCATAGAGCTAGTAAATAGTGCAGCCAGGATTTGGATCCAGACCTGTATGACCCATAGCCCACATTCACTAGCATATGGAAGAAGAGTCAGGTGAAGATTTTGTGAGAAACAGAATAGATTGACTGTAACAGCTGCTGTCATCAGTGTTCTTATTTCCACTTGACTGTGGCAATGATCACGTTGTCTTTGAAGTTATATATGGCATTTCTCCAGTTCTGCACATGTTGGGGGAGAATATAAGCAAAACAGAATAACCTTGACATTTATGGTGGGATATGTGTTTTAGACATTGTGTGAGAATAAGAGGGGAAGTCATATTAAACATGTGAAGCAAAAGAGGAGGTATGGGTTGCCGATTTGAAAGGCAGGGATTAATTATTTTTAATTACAAAATATTTTACCCAGAAATAAATTTTTAATAATATACCCTTCAGGGCAATCTCTGGGAAGCAAATTCAAGGATCAATGGGAAGCAAAGGTGACAAATTGGTAAGTAAAGCAATTGGAGGAAAGAATTTAAACCCAGAAATTGTTGTAAATCCAGCCAGGTTAAGTGGTTAAAAGTGGACAAAACAGACAGAATGCAGAAACAGTCAGTGCTGGAACTGTAACTGCTAAAACAGTGTAAAGCCCCGTATTACCAGAAGAACCAAGAAAGGAACTTCATTACTGTGGGATAATTGGCCCCACCTGCATCCTAACTGCTGGAGTTTCTTTTTCAAAACATGGGATAGAAGGCATGGTTAGCTTCTGTTGGAAGATATATTAAGATTGAATATGGCTTCTAAATTATTCAAAGAAATTAAAGACAATGCTATGGTTTAGATATGAGACCCATCCCAGTATCCCATTGTATGAGAAAATGCAAGAATGTACAGAGGTGAAACAATTAGATTATGAGAGCCGTAACCTAACCATTGAATTAATTCAGTTGAATGGATTAACTGGGCCATAACGGTAGTCAGGTAGGATGTGGCTGGAGGAAGTAGATCACTGGGGGCGTGCCTTTGGGGTTTATATTTTGCCTCTAATGAGCAGAGCTCTTTCTACTTCCTGGGTGTCATGTACCTAAGCTGCTTTCTTCTACCACCCTCATTCCACCACAATGTTCGGCCCCACCTCAGGCCCAGAGCTCTGTAGTCAGTCAACCATGGACAGAGCCTCTAAAACAATGAGGCAAAATGAACTTTTCCCCCTCTAAGTTGTTCTTGTCAGGTATTTTGGTCACAGTAATGAAAAGCTGACTAAAACAGAGAGCAACTATAGTGGCCCTAACCCATCAGCACAATCAGCACAATCCGAGGCATTTCTTAGAGTCAAAACATTAATAAAAAGAAAAGGAGATCTCCTTCTTAGATCAGTAGACAAAGACAAAAATGGCTCCAGTTGCCCATTTCCTTGACCCAGATCAGGATATTTTCAATGTGGAGGCACTGTGCCCTCAGGGACAGACTTGTGAATGACAAATGAGGTGTTAATTGTTCCCCCTAGACCAAAGTTCAGATGCATGTGGGCCTCTGCCAAAGCTCTCATCCACAAAGAACTGAAGGAACAGGCTCGGGTCTCGGTGCATGGCCCAAACAGAATGTAGGCAGCACACACTGCTATAACCCTAGGCTGTGACCAGGGATCCAGCATCTTCTAGTGCTCTTACAAATCCCATTCATGAGAACTAGGCCTACCCATCCCAGAGTCATCTTCATCTGCACTGGTTTAACTGCTTTATCCAATATAAGATATTTGCAGCTCAAAAGTAAGACTTTTTTGTGGCCAATTTGTGCCGAGCATTACAAGGTTGTCTCTTATTACCTGACCACCTAAAGTTCTCAATTGGTAAATCTCAAGTTACTCAAAATAAAGTTCACTCTGCCTTTTCTCAATGGGAAATAATCATAATATTATACAGGAAATTCTTCAAAGTAAGGATGTGTTTTGTCATTTTGTTGTTATTGCATGTAAAAATATTTTTGCCTCTTCATCAGCCCTTCATATGGGTATAAAGAATGGTCCATGTCTCCAGAGATATGGTTCTAATTCCCTAACTTCATGGCCAAAAGCACAGCTTTGGTTTCCAGGGACAGAGGGCAGGCCACTAACTGGTGGCTTAGTGACCTTAGGTTTCCTCACTTAAAAGTTAAAACTTGTCTTCAATTAGAGTTCTTGAGCTCTCCAGTCAGATCTCAGCATTTCTCTGCTCACAGAAGGAAAATCCCAATTTCTGTGCTGGCAAGAAGTATATGGAGTTCACATTCATTCAACAAACATTTATTAAACATGACGATGTGCCATCTTTGTGCTCAAGTGTAGCTCCCTAAACTCAAATCATACTTCATTCCAAAGAAATAGTGTGAACTTGGAATTGGACTGAATCTGGTTGGAATACTGGCTTTGGTTTTTACTAGCTCTGTGCTGGAAATGTAACCTTTCTACGCTTTTGTTCTCTTATCTCTATAATGTGAGCATTGAGGATATCCATCTAAGGGAGGCCATGTAAATATTTGAGTGGACACAGTGAGTTAGAACAATACCTAACATAAAATCTCAATAAAAGTATATTCTTCTCTTTTTAATTTTCATCTTGTGGAGCAACAGGATGAGTGAGATAAAGTAACTTGTTGGGAAGAGTCAGCTGGAGGTAGAACTTAAATTAAGTTTACCTGCTTGTTTTGCTTTTTCCTGAGAGGCACCAACATCTTGAAAGCCCTAGATCAGGAGGTTTGGTTTTGTTTTTGTTTTTCTGCCTCTCCATTTCACCATCCACAAAGATGGTTTCATCTTAAACCTGGTCCACGGCATGGTTATGAGATGGTTGTCATAGAAGTCAGGCCCACATGCTTCCTGGTTCCCATCCAATTGGAGAAAAAAGATTGACCCTATCCATGTGTCTTTCATTTAAAAACAAGAAGAAACTTTCCCAGCAAACCTCTCCTGCTTTCGGTTTGGTCAGAATTTAGTGACATGGCCACTAAGCAAGTCATTTGTAATGGGAATGAAAATATGCTTGGAATTTGGGGTCCATTGGGATTTTCAAAGGCCATCTTTCCTTCCTTTCTTCCTTTATATTCATAATAGCCTTTAGGATTGAAGAGACATGTTTAACTATCTGTGGTTCAAGCTTTGATGGATAATCGATCATAACAAATAAAAATGTCAAATTTCCGCAAATCAAAAAGGAAATAGGCGTTAAAGCATGAGGGTTGGGGAGTCAAGTAAGGGAGGGGCTCCTCTCATGATAACAGGACACAGGAGGAGCAGATGGGTCCCAGTCTTCACAGATAATTATAGCCGTCATTGTTTCCTTCTAAAGTGTGAGTCAAGGCCACCTCCTACACATTTTTAGCCACATTTACTTCCAAAGGCACAGGTTTTCTGCCTTCCAGGTTGCTAGCAGAAGAAAATACTAAAAACATGCCCTTACCTGGAAGTGCTAGCATTTTCAGTTGGACTTTTTAAATATTTATTTTTTAATCACTGTTTGACATAGTAGAACATGTTCTAAGAAGCCAATTTAGTTTCTTCTTTGGAAAATGACTTCTCTGCCCATCATGACACTTCATGACAAGCTCTTGCTCTGGTTGGGGAGGCAGCCCAGAGACTTAGCCACAGGCTAGTGAAGCAAGAAAAAATCTTCACAGTTATCAAAAAGCTTCCATTAAGGAAAACAATCTTGCCAAGGAACTGTTTAATTACAAATAGAAACATAACATCTTTACAGCAAAAAAATCTGTCAGCTACCAATTAAGCTACTGATTAAAGTTACCACCACCAGTGATGTCATATGGACTTTATGTGTTCCCTGATATGATGAACTCAGAAAGGCAAAGCCATTAATATATCGCCACAATCTAGTCATGAGAAAACTTCAGACCAACTCTAATCGAGAAACAGTCAACAAAAATCTGACCAACAATCTTTAAAAGAGTTGAGGTTGTTTAAATGCACTTCAACAAATTGTGGTACATCACACCATGAAGCACCACTCAGCAAGAAAAACAAAAGAATTATTGAGCAATGCAACAACTTGAATGATCTCAAGGCAATTATGCTGAGCAAAAACAAACCAGTCTCAAGAGATTACATAATGCATGTTTCTATGTGCATGGCCTATTCAAAATGACAAAACTGTAGAGATGGATAATAGATTAGAGGTAGTCAGGGGTCAGAGAGTGGAAGAAGAGAGCCCTAGGGATCCCAATGATAGAACTGTTCTTTGGTGGTGGCCATAAAAATCCACACATATGGGGCTGGGGCGGTGGCTCAGTGGTAGAGCGCTTGCCTCGCATGCGTAAGTCACCGGGTTCCATCCTCAGCACCACATAAAAATAAAATAATAAAAGATATTGCATACAACTAAAAAATAAAAAGATATTGCATACAACTAAAAAATATTTTAAAAAATCCACACATATAATAAAATTGCACAGAACAAACACACACACACGGGTTCATAGAAAACCAATGAAATATGAGTAAGGTGCATGTTTTATTCTATCAGTGTCAATTTTCTGGATATGATATGCTCTAGTTATGCAAGATGTTGCCACTGGGGAAACCAGGTAAAGGGTGTGAGATCTTGCTGTATTATTCCTTATAACTGCATATGAATCTATAATTATCTCAAAAAAGAAAGTTTTGAAAATTATGTCAAGGTTGTAAAAGCCAATGAAAGGTTGAGGAGCAATTCCAGATTAGAAGAAACTAAGAAATCATGATAAATAAATGCAATTTGAGATCCTGGATTAATTTCTGAACCAGAAAAAGCACATTGGTGAAATAGTCTGTTGTTGGCTTCATAGTACTATTGCTGATGTTCATTTCTTAGTTTTGATCAATGTATCATTTGCTACGCTATATATGACAGTGATGTTGGAGGAAGCTAGGGGACGGATATACAGGGACTCTGTTTTGTTTTTGAAACTTTTTCTATAAGCTTAAAATAACTTTAAAATTAAAAAACTAAAAAAAGTTATGTGGGGAAAAAAAAGGGTTCCTTGATCTTAATTAATCGGAAATCTGATAACTGCTTTTAAACTTAAAATGAAAAGCTAACACATTTTAGTCAGCAAAATTAAAGGCAAAGGGCATATGTGATTTCTTTACATTTTTGCCTATGGGTTTCTTGAAGTTTAGGACCATTTACACAGCTGGAATATAAAATCCAAGAGTTTAAATATCACATCAATACTAGTTTTTTTTACCACAGCATCTACAATCCACTGGCAATTTTTCTGATCCAACGCTTTTTCTGATCCAACTCCCTCTGCTGCTGACTGTACAGTGAACAAGCCTGCACCTATTAGCTACCCTTAAGAGTGAGACCCATGCTGGGCTTGTGGCCATCTTGCCTGGTCCTAGTGAACCCATCCAGGCTGTTTCTAGCTTACCTGGATGACTCAGCATGACGCAGTATCTTTTTCAAAGGATTGATTGAAATGCTTGTTAACATGATCCCACCATGGGACATAGATTTCTCCACACCATGGTCTCAGTGTCACACTCAGGTCCAGGGAGCTCAGAAGAGACACTGGACTCCTACCTGGCAGGATCCACTGGGCAAGCATGTTCCTGGGCTCCATTTCCACTATGATCGCTAGGTCAAGCCTTCTAAACAAGCCAGATTTTGCTGTGTAGCCTTTTTTTTTTTTTCCCCCTTTCCCTTAAATAATTATTTTTTCCAAGCATGGAATTCAGAGGAGAGGTCACTTTTCTGCATGGGAATCTGTCCCTTTCTTTTTATGGTCATTTCTATATTGAGCAGGTCCCAGGTCCAGTAAGCCATGAGGTATTCTGGTAAAGCTCCCCTGAGCAAGCATCCTTGTGTTCAGTTGCTGTGTTGTCACCTCAAGTCTTATTCAGAGGTCACACCCTTCTGGTTCCCTTCAGTCCCTGATTTTTCTGCTCAAGTGGAAAAAATATCTAAGGATACACCATTTGTTTCTTCTTTGAGTTCTTATCTATGCAGCTCTGGTCCAAGTCTGGATGGGTCTGGTTTTCATCCATCTAACTACAGAGGTTACAGCAGGATGGACAGAAGTTTGGACATAACAGTCTGGGAAAACTTCTCCCATAAACCTGACTTGATACATCTGTCCTGCTGGCAGCCAGAGGCCCACCAGTCTTCCAGCTGGCTCTTCTCCTCTTCCAAGAGGCTCAGCCAGATGAGGAGCTCCCTAATGTCCTTCACACTAGCCAAAGAAGGCATCCTGCCCAGATAGCCCCAGAGGGCTGGGCACACAGTACAGGCCCACATGTGCCACCTGTAGTCCTGCATCCCACAGGTGCACAAAGAAGACCCAGACATTCAGCAATGACAAGATGAGTAGGGAGATTAGAGAGCCCCAGCCCTTTCTTCTTCAGAGTAACATTCTCCTGGAAAAAAAAAAAAAGTTATTCAATAGTGTATTATTTAGTTCCAGGAGTTGGAGTAGTTTCTATTTTTTAATATATCATTGATTTCTAATTTTATTCCATTATGGTCAGGTAGGATGCAGGGTAGTATCTCTATTTTTTTGTATTTGCTAAGACTTGCTTTGTGACATAACCTATGATCTATTTTGGAGAAGGATTCATGTGCTGCTATCATAAATAGAATAAATAAATAAATAAATAAATAAATAAATAAATAAATAAATAAAAGATATCAGAGGGGCAGTCAGACAGAGCTCTGGCAATGGCTAGCCCCTTCTGGGGATTCAATAGTGGTGAGTTGTTCAAACTGGGTTGTACTGGGTGTACCTGGTGGGGTCTGACAAGGATCAAGTAATTCAGTGACTCTTCCCTAGAGAGAATGCCAGCATATGTTTGTGGGTATGGATGGAACATTTTTATAATTAGTTGTTGACACCAGACAAAAAAATTGTGAAGGTTTAGTATCCAACGAACCCTTAAGTCAGGAAGGTGCAAGACCTGGATGAAAAGAAAAGCAATACACAAACAAGGAAAAGTTGAGTGTATTTAACTCAGTTTATGAATTTCATGTTTTTAACTTTGTTTATGAATTGCATACTTAATTTAGTTTGGGAATTGTCTTCTGTAATGCTGCAGCAGGTTTCATCTGTGTCTGGGACAGGAGCGATGAAAGAAAAATAAAAGTATATGTCTTTAAAAAAAAAAATCAAAGTCCTCACTTTCACCCTTGGTTCTGCTACCTAAACCAACAGAACATAAATCTAAGCTCCTAACATCTAGTCTTTTGAATAAATATGTTCATTTTTATAGAGAAGATCCAGTCTAGAACTTCCTGTACTTTATTTTCAAGCCAAAGTTCTCTAGCACCAATGATTTTAAAGAAAAATTTCTGTGCACCTAAATTCTACCAGTATGAAATCCCCACTCACTAGAATGTTAAGGAGATGCATAGCACTAAAATCTCAAGGTAGCTGGTCAGAACACTGGCCAGGAAGGAGGCAGGTGGGGTGTCAGGCCTATGTCTAGGGGCTTCGTTACTTGGGTGATGCTGCTGTGCTGAGGTTTCCAGGGCTCACAGGCCCAGCTCAACCCATTGGCAGTCTGTCAGCCATTACTACAGGTTGGCTAATGACAATCACATGGCTGGACTTAGGTCCCTGGTCCTGGGGCTCAGCACACTCTACCCACAGCTGGAAGTACAAGGCAGGAAGGAGCCAGCTGCTACTCTTCTCACCCCACCTCCTTCTGCACCTTCTGGTACATAAGGCAAGTCCTTGAAGAAGGGGTTCTGGGGCCCTGACTGCTATGAGCACTGTAGGGGGTGGGGGAAAATAATCCATGGAATTGTGACACTTTCTGTTTATTTTTTATGTTTTAATGGAATTCTGTGGTCCAGACTTGGTTTCAGGCTCTGAGCTCTCAGAGTCAGCTAAAGTACAAAGGGGTGAGAGAGAGAGAGAGAGGAAGAGAGAGAGAGAGAGAGGGAAAGTAGTGGGAAAAATTAGATTCTTGATTTGTGTCCAGATGGTACTGGACGAAAATAGACTCAGAGATTCTCACTGCAAACTTGCCTCTGGTATGAAGCTCCCCACCCCCCTTCATTTAAGGTCCTCTCCATAGAAGAGGGAATGGGAATGGGAAAATTACTGGGAACGTTCATTTTTCTTTTTCCCAGCCGTATATTAAAAGGCTTGCACAGGTTCCAGTTGAGGACATTTGTGGAACACCAGGAGTCGCTGCACACGCAGGGGCTGGGGTGATGTGACTTTAACCGACTTGGAGAAGGCCCTGGGTAGGCCAGCCTGAAGGCCAGATGGAGTCTGTGAGTGACAGCAAGGAAGCAGCAGTGTGTGACACACAGGGAAGCTCAGCAGCCGCTGGACCAGCAGTGAAGGGCTTAACCTCAGCCTTGCCACCAGCAGAGCGGCCAGTCCACACTTCCCTCTGGAGCCACATTCAAGGAAGCTCAGATCAAAGGAGACAGGCAGAGCACAGGCCGGCAGAGCAGGGCTCCAGCTTCCCCACCTGCAGGGAGCAGCAGCATTTCATACAGATGTCATTCCATTCTCACCAGGAAGATGCTCACAGGCTTCCATAGCACCAGCTGGAAGGCCAACTAGAAAGTGAAGGGCACAAGGTCCTCACATGAGAGAAGACCTTTGAGGATAAGCACCTGTCAGAAACAAAACTCTTGAGAGATTTAATGGCTCACCTCAGATTCCATAAGGCATGGACCTAATAACAAAAACAAAGCAACCCATGGCCCACCCCAGCCAGCTAAAGCCCGTATCCTATCCTTGTCATGCCTTGATGTTCACTGACAGCCTGACCATGAACCACCACACAGCATAGGTGTCCTAAAGTCCAGGACCAGCACCACCCCCATAGACAGCCAGTGAGAGTCAGTCAGACAACAGTGAAATGCGTACTGGCCAGGTAAAGATAGTTTTTTTTAAAAAAAGAAAAAACCTCAACACAACTTTCTGAAAATTGAGTTTCCTTCCTAATGTGTAAACAGCCTCAAGGGACAAGCAGAGCTTGTGACTCAGCCCTTGGTCCTAGATGCCAGGGCTGGTCATGGGAAGAAAGCTAAAGAGAACTGACAGAAAAGGACCAGGCAGGTGTCAGAACCAAGAACCAACAAAGAGTCCAAAGGAAGCATCTAACTGAAGGCCAGGCTTCAAGGTGAGAGTAAATCCAACATAGCAGGGCTGCCATCTGCCTCAAGACACACAGTGGGACAAGCCCCACCCAGACATCCAAGACGCTGGGATTTAGGGTTGGTCTGCAGTCATATCTGGGTTCAAGTCCTGAAGTCTTCTTTCAGAACTTGAGAGTTGAAGCCGACATCTTTGAATTCCTCCAGCTTCCTTCACCTATGTGTTAGGTGTTTTCTCAATTTCAAATCAGCATTACGGGAACTTCATTGTGTGGGCAATGCTACCAATATGTTTGAACAGAATAATAATATCATTTTATATTTCACTGTGTTCTATACTTGACAAAGCACTCTTCTATTTATTCTCTCATTTGAATGTGGTGGAAAGGGAAAGACTGGACTCCACAGATCATTAGGCTCAACAAGGGTAGGGACTACTCTGTTGAGAGTTATAACCTGAGCACATAATATACTGCATCATTCAATGAAGGTGCTCAGATAAACACCTGCTGAGTAAAGGGATGGATGGGTGGGTGGATGAATGGGTAAATGGGTGGATGGGTGGATAGGTGGGTGGATAGATATATAGATAGTTAAGAGAGTAGACAAATGCATGGAATTTACCTCCATTTTCAAGATGGATTCACTTCCCAATTCCACTTACTTATGAGTGTTTTGCCCAATTTTATAAACCTTATTTTCTTCATTTATAAAACAGGGATAATGATATTGTTTCTGCTACCACATTGGGGGGAAAAAAGGCATAGACTTGCTCAAAGTCACAGAGATTAGGAATAGAGTCAGGATTTGAGCCAGTCTCTGCTGATTATTAAGCCATTATTTGTCCTAATGTGTTACGGTAGAGGGAGGAAGGAAATTATTTACTGAGTGTTTATCTCTCAGGCACTATTTTAGGAACTTGAAAATCCTTATGGTATTTACTATGTTGGAGTAAATACTATTATTCTCAATTTACAGATGAAGAAACTAAAACTCAGAGAAGTAAAATGACTTGTCCAAGATTCCACAGTTGAATTGGGGTTGGAACTCAGGTCTGTCTAACTTCAAAATCCATTTTATTTTACCAGCTGTCATGTTTTCATATTAGCTCACAATAAGTCCAAGTTTGGAGTGATAAAGCAAATAAACAGACACCAGCAAATAACAGGCTGGCTTGCCTCAGGAAGCTTGTACACCAAGTGTGCTATTGAGCCTAGAAAGCCACAAGGTGAAAGGGGAGTTCAAGAAGAAAATTCGTACTGTGTGCATTTTAGCCCAAAACTCAGTGCATGGAACTCTATGAAAGATTGGTTTAACCTGTTTGTTTTCTAATTAAATAATTTGCAGGTGTGTCTCACTTTATAGTGCACTTATACTTCAAATACTATGCATTAACTGAATTGGGGGATCTGTTTTCAAATTTGGAGCACTAAAAGGGGCACTGAAAAATGTCTCTATGATGTGAAAAATCTCCCTTATTTTCTCTGGGTTGTGGCCTGTAGGTGTTTTATAAAGGTGTTTTATAAAGTGTGTGGTGGCATCCTTACACACACACACACACAAACACACACACACACACACACACACAGAGGCTATATAGCAGGATCTATAGAAGCAGCTTAATGTTTCTTCCTTGACAATCTTTTTCCATATGAGTCCATTTTTGTGGGAATAAATCTCCTTAAATTCACTTCCCCAGACTGCTCCTCCCGACAACAAATTCCATAAACAAATGGCCTTTCCAGCAACTTGACAGCAGAAAGACTCCAGGAGCCAACAACCCCTAAACCAACAAACAAAATTCTGTTTCAATAATGTCTGTTTTCACCGGATCAAAGTTCAGTATTCTGACCATCTCTATGGTACCAATTAGCATGGCAAGTCCCACTAAGTTAAACAGATTTCACCAGCAGAATCCAACCACAACGGGTGGTGCCGTAAGGACAGTTGCCAAACCAGGCATAGATTGTGGACTGTTCTGATTTGTCGATTTGGAAATGTTATTTGAACTGTTGATAAAAGTTGATATTCAATCGGTACTAGAACTAAAGTTGTGCTTATTAGGAATTATGTAATAGGCTGGGAACTCAGAAGCTTCCTTCAGCCAAGGGAATGGATGGCAAACTTTTAAGTACAATCTCTTCCAGTTGAAAATTTATAGGATTTATGAATATGACAGTGACATAAACCTCTGAAAGTAGGGCAAGAAGGGCAAAGAGGATATATTTTTGGCCTCTGTGTAATGTCTGTTTTTCAAGAAGAAAAAAAAAGGGAAATGACAGGTTGCAAAGGATTTATAAACACTTGTTAATCTTTATTTTGCTCTCCCCTGCTACTTCCTCCCAACTCCCCAGGAAGGAGCGGGTCACTCTACTTCTTTTGGTTTCAAGGGACACTTAAATGCAAACCCAGGAACATCTCCACTAACTGCTCTCCTGGTGCCAAAGCTCTTTCTAGTTGGAGGATTGGGGAGTCACAGGGCTCTGGTCCTCTGAGGTAAAGACACCTGCTCCTAAGAAATGCTAGCTTGGATGCAGCAATGTCAGGGCCTTTCCTGAAAGGTAGTATTGATGCCACGGGACATACATTATACAACTGTCTCACTCAATCCTCCAAGTAACCTTTCGGAAACATATGCTATTTTTGTGTCCACTTTTGGTTAACATACTATTAATTGAACATATAAGAGATTCACTGTGGTATTTCCACACAGGTATACAGTGTACGTTGATCATATCGTACATCCTTCTTCCATCCTTAATCTGCCTTCTTCCCAGTCTCTAGGAATCACTATTCTACTTTTGGATTTACCTTTTTATCTGTTTCCACATACAAGAGAATACACAATACTTGTCTTTCTGTGTCTGGCTTACTTTGCTTAACATGGTAATTTCCAGTTGTATCCATTTTTCTGCAAATGACAAGATTTCATTTTTCCTGATGGCCAAACAATACTGTACTATGTACATATACTATGTTTTCTGTATGCACCTGTTGCTGTGCACCTCGGCTGATTCCTTATCTTGGCTACTCACAATGGTAGTACTGCAATAAACATGAGCACACATTCGCTGATTTCATTTCCTTCAGATACATACCCAGGATTGGGATAGCTAGAATCATCATGCTGTTTCTCATAGTGGCTGTACTAATTTATATTTCTACCAACTGTGTATAAAAGTTACTTTTTCTCCATAGGCTTACCTGCATTTAAGGTAATTATGTGGGTTTTTTTAAATAGCCATTTTTACTGGAATGAGATGAATTTGCATTTCTCAAGGCTAATGGTTTTGAGCATTTTAAATATATTTATTGGCCATTTGTATTTCTTCTTTTGAGAAGTGACTATTCAGATCACATGCCCATTTTTAATTAGATTACTTGGGTTTTTATTCTTAAGTTTTTTGAGTTCTTTACATATTTGGAATATTAACCTTTTGTCAGATGATAGCTGGCAAATATTTACTCCCATTCTGTGGGTTGTCTCTTTATGCCTGTTTCCTGTGCTATACAGAAGTGTTTTGGTTTGATGTAATCCCATTTGTCAAGTCTTGCTTTCATTTCCTGTGCTTTGGGGGCACCCGTCCTAACATCATTGCCTATACCAATATCTTGAAGTGGTTTACCTTTTCTTCTAGTAGTTTCAGAGTGTCAGGTCATGTGCATTGTTAATAGTATTTTACAGATGAGGAAACTGATACTTAAAAAATAATAATAATAAGGGACTTGCCTGGGTCACACAGGGTTTGAAGAAACAAAGGGTTGGGAAAGGGACTGAAAAGTAAGAGAACAGGTAAGATTTACCTGCTTCACCACTGTTCCTGGGCCAAGCCCTAGAACAGGTCCCAAGAATAACTAAGTGCCTTTGTTTTCTCAGGAAGAGAAAGGGGAACAGAACAGGTACAGGGTGGGTGGGGGCCAAAGGTTCCACCAGGTGCTGTAGAAGCCACGCACCCACATGAGTAAGCAAGTCGGCCAGCGTTTTCCCATAGTAGGTTCAAGGTGAGAAAAGAAAGCATCCTTATGATCCTCCCTTCTTACCTCCTGTCAGTGGTGCACAGGATCCCACCCTACCCACCAAAAGACAAAAACATGTGAGGCCCAAAGTTGAGTTACAATAAACAAAAGCGATTCCCACAGGCCTTGTAAGGGACCAGAACTTGACAAACAGAAACAAGATCCCTCCCCATTGAGCACCCAAGACACCGCCATATGTAATAAGTTTAAGGAGTGAAACACCCTCACATGTCCTCACTGCCAGGAATTTTTCTCTCATTATCTACACTTTGCTTTGTAATCCTAGGCTAGTTCCACCCTGGGAAGCTCCAGTGCACTCTAGATGGGACAGATCAGGAAGCTACTGATTTTTCTGAGTCCCTCAGGCAGCTGACCCACCTGTGAAGGTCTGACATGCTGAACTGGGAAGCGCTACAACATCTCAGGAATACAGATGCTCCTTATTAAGACATTCACATTTGTGCTGTTGATTTATTCAAATACAAGGGGAAATCAGGCTTTAATAGCTCTCTGCAGTTTCCCACACTTCAGGGAATCAAAATTCCCTCCAACATACTAGAGAGGGTTTGAGCAGTCCGACTTCCATTCAGTGGGCCCCCAAATCCATTTAACAAAACTTTACTAAGCACCTACTATGTGCTTGGCCCAGGGACAGCTGCTGGGCCTCATGCTCCCTGGAGAGGACAGAGCCCAGACAAATCATGACAATGGCAAGTGGCTGGTTTGCAATGGGAACAGGTATATCTGTTACCATAGGAGCAGAGCACAGGGTTCAAGGTCGCAACAGAGGCTAACTAGTCAAAGAAGTGTTTGCCATTACAGAGCAGACTCAGGTTTCACCTACACTCTGGATTCATTTTATCTTCAAAGTACAGCAGGATATTGCCTGACAAAATAAAGCCCACACCACCCATCACACATCATTACATCCAGGAAGGTCCCCAACAGGGCCCCTGAGCATGTGCAGTCTGACCTGGTGGGAGAATCTAGCTATTTTGCAGTCCTGTCTGTGCTCAGAGCTGCAGAGCTCAGGGGTAGAGAAGGGGCCAGAGGACAGAAAGAGCTGGCCAGCTTGCCCAACGCGCTAGTCATTGAAGCAGTCACTCATTCATACACGCAATAAATATTTATGTTGTGCTTTTTATATGCCAAACACTGCTTTGGGGAACAGAGTTGAAACAAGATAGAAATCACTGCCCTATGGAGCTTTTATTCCAGTGCAGCAAATCGGAAAATAAGCATAGCAAATGGCATTACCATGGGCCGGTTCTTGTTCTACACAATCAACTTGCTTCATTTTTACCACCAACCCCATTTTATAGACAGGGAGACTGAGGCACAGAGAAGCTAAGTAACTTCCCCAAGGTCACTAATTAGGAAGTAGAAGAGGCATGGGTTCAAACCTATGTAATACAAAGTCTAGGCATTCAACAGTTGCGCCATACTGCAAAACAAATCAGTTATAAGTTACATTAGAAGATGATAAGTTCGGCAGGAAAAAAATAAAGTAGAGAACAGGGATGCTAGGGTGAGTGTAGAGGAAAGCATAATTTGAATTTTTAACTACAATAGCCAAGAAAATCCTCAATATGAAGGGGACATGTGAGTGAAGACTCAGAAAGTGAGGGTTATGCAAACATCTGGAAGAAAAACATTCTCTATTGGGGAGCCTGCCTGGAGTATTAGAGGAGCTGAGGGAGACAGAGGGAAAGTAGAATGGGAGGAGACCAGAAAGGAAATGGGGATGAGAGGTTGCATCATGCAGGGCCCTGGAGGACCCTGACCATGAGGACATGGAACATCTTCTGAGCCAGATGGGAAGCTGTGGTGGCCTTTAGGTTTTCTGTTGAGTATTTCTGTCTTCCCCCTCGAGACAACCCTTCCTTACCTCCACTGAAATACACATGACTTACTCACCAAGAAAACAGGAACAGAGGTGTTGTGGTCACTTTCAGGCAGCAGCTTTAAGAACCCTTGTATGACTTATCTTGTCCTTGTCCCTCCTTTAATGATGGAGGGAGTATTTTGCTGGCTCCATCCCCAAGTGGCCATGGTGAGCAGAGCTCTTCTGACAAACTATACTGGATGCATAGTTTGAATGAGAAATAAGCTTGCCCCTGAGTTTTCAGTGTTGCTTGTTACCTCAGCAAAATCCAGCACAAACTGACTGCCACAGATTCCAAGGAAGGATCTGGGGAGGGGAAATTTTAGCAGGATTACTGGAGGGAGCTAGTACTCAGAATAGACTGAGAAGAGCAAGGTTGAAAGAAGAGAAAGCAGTTAGTTAAGAGAGTAGCATTACAATCTAGGTGAGAGATGAAGAGATAGTCTACTAGATCATCAGTGACACTGCTGGTAATGAAGTGATCACATTCTAGGTAGATGAAGAGGAGCCACCAGGGTTTGCCAGTGAATTCAATATTGAGTGGAAAAGAAAGAGTCAGAGAGTCAAAGATGACCCCAAGGTAGACAACCAGAAAGATGAGAAAGCTCTCAACCCTCTAAGCTACATAGTCTCGCTCTCCCCTCCCCCACAACAAAACCAACCAACAAATGAAGAACTCTGATTTTCCTTTGGCAGACCAAGTGCCTAAAATTTTACAATTCAAGAGTCACTTTTCTTGGATAAGCATTGCCCTTTTTTAGACTGCTTATTTTAAAACAAAAAAGACCCAGTAGGAAGGGTTTGCCTTAATGTGGATCCATTTGTTTTAGCAACTTGCAATTCAGAGGAACACTTGAAATCACCTAGTCCAAGGCTCTGGTTCCTTCTGGAGAAAGAAAGGCCCAGAGAGGAAAATGATCTTGCCCAAGGTCATGTAGAAATTCAGAGTCAAGCTGAGATTGAAAGAAGAAATTCTTGACTCCTGGGGCAGTGCTTTTCCTCCTGTCTCATACCCAGCCTGGACATGGAGTGCTCCTAACCAGGCTTGGGCCTTGGAGGGGCTCCAGAGAAGAGAGAAGGGGACATTTTAAAAGATTACTTCCCTCACTATTTTGTGTGGACCAGTTTGGAGCAGGCTTCAAGGAGCAGCTTCATTTAAGTTTGCAAAATCTTTCATTACACCAACCTTGACTTCACTGGTTCTGATCCAAAAAGACAAACCTGAGAGGAAAAATTATTAAAGGGAACTGAAGAGAAATTCATCCTGCTTTTTCTGTGTGCTTTTGACATCTACAAAGCATGGGACGCATTTAAGTCCCTTCTTCCCTCTGCCCTGTTTGGTGTTTTCCTGCCCTGCCAGCTTTGTGTCACTGTGCTTGCAAAGCATTCTTTGAGATGCTCCCCGTGGGTCAGGCACAGCTAAAAACAGACAGTGCCAACACGCCTTTTCATATCCTAGCACACCAACTAGAATCGTTTGTATTATACATTTCTATGTCACACTTTAAATTTGCCAAGTGCCTGACTATAATTTTTACTGCATTTTTATTATTAGTTGTACCTATTAAAAGAGTTATTTGAAACCATTAGCATTGGAACTGTTCTCTGATGTCTTGCAAACCTTGGACAATGCCCATTTTTAGTGACTATTGTCCTAGACCTGCTTTGGGGGACTAGGGGAGCCAAACCACCTTTTTAGGTAATTGCTGATTGGAAAGTTCCCAGGGGTAGCAGAGTGGTGAGAGGCAACAAGGAGATTGAAACCTGACTCTCCTTTTCTAAGAAAGTAACAAAGAATAACTTAAAGAGAAAAATACTGGAACAGATACTCATACCCTTAGAAGCCAAGTAACAGCCCTCAGAGCCATCAGCAACCAGAGGGACAGTTTGTGATGCTGATTAGGCCCCAGCATTTTGAAAAATGTGTAGAATAAACAGAAATTGTGTTAACTTTTCCTTCTGAAGCGCAAGTGAATATCTGCATTACATAAAAATGCCAGAAAGTATATCAAAGTCTATGCAAATGTTAACTAAGACAGGGTATTTCCAATGAGTTTGTTTTCATTGGAAAAGAATTGTCCACATAAAAAAGCATGCTCTGTACCTCGGTTCTCTGTGGAGAGATCTGCAAATACTGCTGTTGATGTGCCAGGTGAACCTCCCTGTCTTGCAATGCAAATCCATTCTGGCTTCCCCTGCACACGTGCAAGGAGCGTGGAAAGATGGCTAAAGCCACACTTGGAACAATGTGACTTTGTGCACCGTTCCTGGACACATGGCCTGTTTCATATATGAACTGCATTCAAAATTCCATTAATGACAATGCCATATGTGCTGTCTTCAGTTTTTACCCCCATTTATACCTTTCTTCCACTCTAACAGATTCCAGCTGTTATTAAAGAACACAGTGGAAGTCCCATTACAACGAAGATTTCTCTATTAACAAATGAGCCAAACAATGGCCCATTTCTTGGAATAATTTTATTCCATTCAATTTAATGGCTATTTTGGAGGACAAATTCTTCCAAGTACTATACTCAGTTCTGCCAATGCAGAGATGAGAAAAACTGGATACCCCATCTCAAAGTGCTCACCATTTGAAATGACAAAATTCCCACACAACTAAAGAACCGCGGATATCCCTTGAACTTCATTCTGCAGGGACCTAATATAGGATTTCACGTGGGGATGGTGGTTTTATACTATAGGAAAATTAGATTTATTTTCCCTTCTATTTCTTCAGCTTTGTCGGTGGTCTGTCACTCCTAAGTTCTAGCAGTCGGATGGGAGTCTTCTGCCTTCAGTCATTTCTCTACAATAATAAAGATTTACTTCCAAAGGAACTAAAGAGTTTCCCTTACCTTAATCTACCATTCAGATCTAACAGTATAACATTTGCATTGACAGCCTACAACTGAATTGGGATTTATCAAAGTACACATTAGATGCAGAGTTCAAGCCAAGACTTTGCCCTATCCTGTGGCCCTGGTAGCAGAGTAGCTCTTTATTTCATCTCCGTCTCTCTTCTTGAGCTTCTTGGGCAAGCATTTCTTCCCTCACCACAAAATGTTTTTTCTTTTTGAAAAAATGAACTTGTTGCTCCAACTGCTTGATATCTGGCTCTGGGTCCAGCACTTGAGGTAAATGGTGAAGTTGAAATGTGTTTCTGGATTCTGTGGTTTCAGAGCGGTTGTTCTTTCCAAACCAGGATGGGCCCTCCATGCAACTGTCGAGTTGGCCAAGTCTGTCTGTCCCCCTCTTGGGGCTGTTCTCTTGTCACCCCTAGCTTGACCTGAGCAGAAGTAAATGAGTAGGTGGAATTAAATACTGACCCCTTTACTGGGCACTCACTATGTGTCAAGAAATATCCCAAAGTACCTTAGGTACATTTTCTTGATTGAACCTTCTAGCATTTCCACATGTACGCCTAAAGGGGATCATTCTCCTCTGAGGAAACTGATGTTCAGAGAAGTTCAGTAACTTGCCCAAGGTCACAGAGTTAATAAGTGGCTGAGGCAGACTGAACTCGATCCCAGATGAAGCAGCAGATAGTTGGCCCAACCTCTCTCTCTTTATGGCCTCCTACCAAAGTCTTTATATGATATGATACAAAGATGACTTCTGTGCTTTAGACACAAAGAAGAAAAATTCTTGGGAAAATAAATAACTCAGCTTTAATCAAGTTATTTAGAGTCCTCCTATCACATCATTAAACCACAGGACTCACTTTCCCTTTGGCTATGGAACACGAGCTCTTTGTCGGAGAGGTTGCTATCACAAGCAGCGGGACATACACCTGCTCAGTGAGGCTGGAGAAGCCTGTCTGTCAGGAAAATGCCTTCCCCTAATGCACTTCCTTCTTAATTAAAATAACATTTTGAAAGTAAAATTATACAGTGTGTAGAATAAACAGTACAACAATAGCTGTGATTAATCTGTCAGAGATTGTATAATATGATGCTAATAGGAAGAAATAAACTCCTGCTGGAGATCAAAGTCATCTCTGCACATGGAAACTTTTAAAATTAGAATGCCAATAAATGAAAAAGCATTTTGGGCAAAGAGAAGACAGCCTGAGGACATCTAAAGCCCAGAGAAGCTGGGAGCTAGAGAAGAGGAGTTCTGGGTTGAATTCTCACCTTTTTATTCCCAAGCATCTGCAGCCCTTTTTCATTAACCTTGTGATGGTTAATGAAACCTCCCTCAACCTGCCCAAGTACTGCCCACCTGGTTTAGCCCACAACAGGACTTGCATGTATGTTGAGGGGGTGCATGCAGAAGGTCATGCTTGCCTAGGGGGGTTTGTGCACCCGAGTCCATATGGAGCACTCACTAGTTTAGACCCTCTTGTATGTGTTACAGGCAGGTATCATTACAAATCACCTGTGTTAGACTCAGCAAGCAAAGAAGCTGGGATTAGGACCCAAATCTCCCTGGTTGTGAGGTCTAGACTTTCTATCATGGGGAAAGGTATATGCTAAGAAGAAAGCATGAATATGCACATTATACTTACATCCACATAAAGGCAAGCAAGGACTCAAAGAGCACACATGCAGACCTACAAATAAGCACCAATTCAGAGTGCAGTACCTAGGTGCACAGGCATGGTGTTAGATGCTGGGAATGCCATGGCCCTGGCCGCCCCAGAGAGGAGCTTGTCAGGTTTAGGGGAAAAAGAAGGAAGACAAACAAGCAGGTAGGTCTTTATCATCGAGTGTGGAGTATGTGGAGGCCCAATCAGAGGAGTGAGGGTCCCTGACCCAGACTTGGACAGTCAGGTTACCTTGGGGGTCACATCTTCACTGAACCCTGGGGTGGGGGGAGTCAGCTAGTGAAGGGGAGTGGAGCATGTGCAAAGTCCCAGAGGTGAGAGAGAGAATAATCCATAGAAGTCAGTACAGCTTTTCTGAGATCCACCTTAAAACTTATGCGAGATGTTTTCAGGGGCTTTCCTCTTGATGCTGTCTTCCCCCAAACACCTTCTTTATTCAATATACAAGTGAGCTCTTCCATCTTTCAAGTCAGCTTTGTCACTGCAAATACCCTGAAAAAACCCAGGGACTTCTGGTAGTTTCATCTCAAGGCCAGTGGGCATCTTGGGTCGTTTCCTAAGACTAGGACTGAGACCTCAAGGTGACCTGAGCACCCCACCCAATTTTTGCCAGGCTCAGAATTTGGCACAGGAAAGTTTGAAATAGGCCTCTTATCAACTAAGCAACATCAGAAGAGATGCTGCACATTTCCCATGGGCTATACAGAGGCTCAGCCTGCAGTTCCACGTGGAGGGGCCACAGGGACTCCCCACTGGTCCCAAACTGCTGCTTACTGAAAAGAAAGACAGCCTGGGCTGAGCACAACTCAAGAAGCACAACAGATCATGGAGGAATTAGGTTAGCCAGCACCCCTGAGTGATGGCGCTTCACAAAACCTAATTCTAGAGGCCTCATACCTGGTTCATTAAGAATTTTTTAAAAATCAGCCAGGCTCAGTGGTGCATACCTGTAATCCCAGCTACTCTGGAGCCTGAAGCAAGAAGATCTCATGTTCCAGGCCTGCCTTGGCAACTTAGCAAGACCCTATCCCAAAATAAAATTTAAAAAGGCTTGAGATGTAGCTCATAAAGAGAGCACACCTGGGTTAAATGCCCGGTACCTAAATATTAGTCAGTAAGGCACAGTATTGAGGGCATGGACATGTCAACCTACAGACTAGGTTGATTATTTGTTAGTTATTTTCAACACCATTATTCAAAACCTGTAGGTTTCTGTTTAATTTTATATAATATGTATTTATAGAGGATCTATTGTATTCCAGGTATTACGATGAGTAATAAAAAGTTAAAGTCCCTGAGGATTTCACTATTTCTTGGAGAGAGCAGGCTGCTGCCTACTATACATATGTAATAAGGAGATGAATATATATCTTCTTTGGCTTTTCCCAGTCTGTGATCACCCCCTATTCTGCCAGAGGCATGTGTTTTTCATAGGGTGCTGTGGTGACTGTTGCCACTGGAATGGAAAGAGGAGTTGCTGTTCAGCTTTGCACATCAAGAATAGGATTTCTGAGTCCACAGCAAGACAATGGTTTTGAAAGTCAGGCATTCTCAAAGCGGCAGCAGGAGAGAGGGTCCTGAATTCCTTAAGCCCCCATAAAATATCAAGAACCAGGCTTGGAGGACTTGATCACAGAGTCTTACTAAAAATCTTTTGGAGGGAACTCAAGATGTGACGTAAGAAGGGCTGTGACTGGGCTGGAATTGTAGCTCAGCGGTAGAGCGCTTGCCTTGCATGCGTGAGGCCCTGGGTTCAAGCCTCAGCACCACATACAAAACAATAAAAAAAAAAAGACATTTAAAAAAAAAAAAAAGAAGAAGAAGGGCTGTGACTGAGAAGAGGAG
>PVHX01005145.1:0-115947 GCA_004024805.1 Geosciurus inauris | reverse complement strand
AAGCTGAATAAAAAATAACTAGCTTAAGAAAATATAATATATAATACCTCTTTTACTGCTAGAAATAAGTTTTTCATCAGTCATATTTCAGAGTAAGACACCACTTTGTAATCAGATCTACCCAAATAAGTCAACTTTTATCAAGAAAGCAATTAGAAATATGGATTTAAACCCATTGTCAGTAAAAGTGTGCTGTTCATAAAAAAGAAAAAACACAAAGATAATTCAAGTTAAAAAATAGAAATGAAATATTTTGAAAACACCAAAGTAATTGTAACATACATAAATGGAACACATACCGGATTTAGAAGGATTGTGAGGAAAAGTTCACCTCCTCTGATACTTTTATCCAATTCTTGGGGTCCTCCCGGATACTCTTTGTAGAAAATAGTGTGAGTGAACAACCCACAGGTCTGTCGAGGAAGAACCTGAGAAAAGGGAGTAAAAATGGCACATTGGCATGAATTCATGAAGAAGTCCACCACTATCGTATAACTTTAGAATCTGCAAATGTCAATTCCTATTGATGTGCCTTGATTGATGAGGTCAAATTCTTAATGTAATCCAGAGTTGATGTTGGTATAGTTTTGTAAATATTAAGGGAATTACCAAATCAAAGATATAGGATATACATGGTGAATAATTTATATGGGGGTTCTATAAATGTAAAATTCCACCTGACTTTTGTTAAATGATTGATAAAAAGAAAAGCTTTCTGATTAATACAGCCTCTAAGGATGTATATTTCATGCAATTAGGCCATTTTTTTTCTCTTTTCCAAAATTCAGTCTTCCATTGAATCATTGCATTTAGGTACTGAGATTAAAAATAGACAGTTTTATCACCCCATCCACCACCACCACATTTGTGGTTTTTTTTTTTTTTACTGTACTATGAATTTTATTTTATCACAGGAGTAGCCAAACCATCTGATGATTGTTTCTGGCATATTTTGTGATTGATCTCATTGTAAATCAATGTTCAACAGAGAAAACAAATAAGTAATTCATTACAAATTTTTTTTTATTTTTTTTTGGTACTGGAGATTGAAATCAGGGGTACTTGACCACTGAGCTAAATCCCCAGCCCTATTTTGTGTTTTATGTAGAGACAGGGTCTCACTGAGTTGTTCAGTGCCTTGCCATTGCTGATGCTGGCTTTGAACTCATGATTCTCCTGCTTCAGCCCCCCAAAGTGCTGGGATTACAGGAGTACACCACCATGCCCGGCTATAAAATTTTATTTTGAATAGAAAACAACTTATAATCTAATGGAAAAACTGCATACGATTGCACACAATAGCTATAATTCTATTTGTTCTTCATTTAATTTTCTTAAGTCTGATTAAATTCAAGGTAAATGAATGTATATAATATTGGTTCAAGAGAATGTTTTCAGTTTCATAACATGCTGAATGGTCATGCAAACTAATTAAAGAAAAGATGGGTATTTTTATGCTGATTTTAAATAATATGAGTAATTCCATTTGTTCTTTTTTAAATATTATTTTTAGTTCTAGGTGGACACAATATCTTTATTTTATTTATTTATTTTTCTGTGGTTCTGAGAATTGAACCCAGTGCCTCACGCATGTGAGGCAAGCACTCTACCACTGAGCCACAATCCCAGCCCCTCCTTTTATTCTTCTTAGATTCCTAGGGATAACTGTGTCACTGTTTTTATTATTGACAAGTTTCATTTGAATCAGAATCTTCTTTAGGTATTCTGTTACCAATTTTCAATAAAATAATTAAAGTTTCATAGTAAGTGAATATTGAATACCAGCTCTAGGTAGGCTAATGTGCCTTTTCTTTGTTTTTAGTTAGCAATTAGGTAGATAGATTGATAGATACATAATTTTAACAACAATATGAATAAAGGATTAAGAGCTCAAAAATTTAAGAAAGAACATTTTATGAACCCTGTTCTGAGTCTGATAGCTAATAATGAGATCATCCAAGATACAGGAAATGGAGATGGACCTTTTAAAACAGGCCATTTTAGATCAAATTGATTAGCGTGATTTTTTATTACAAGGAGTAATGGTTCTATTCTCATTTACAAGAATGTATACATCATTCTGTACCTGTTCTTTAACATACAAAGAGGAAATACAAAGCACCCTTTTTGGAGTCTCCTAGAAAAAGAGGACAAAAAGATCAGTACCCTAAGAGTCAAATTTAGTAGATACATTTGGCTCTCGGGTGCTATTTTATTCCATTCTGTCTGTTGACAGTGCAGCATTTTGACAAGTGTTTTCTTGATCCATGGAACCATAACCTGCCTTTAACTCTCAGTTAAACTACTCAAACAAATAGAACTGAGGAATTACTCAAGAGAAGTATAGGCTCGTTAGATAAAATTTAAATTCTGAACTTCAGTGGATAATCTATACAGGACTTATTTTCACTATTTTTAGTTCATCTTAGACTCGCCAAAGTCACTTCACAGCTTAGGAAGGAATCTTATAGTCAAACAATGTATTAGTGTGTGGCCAGTCACCACCATTGTAGGCTGGAAGTATCTGAAATTCATATAAAAGGAGTTTGATTCTGCATCCTTAAAGGTAATGGTGATCTGTCTTCAATCCATGTGTAGATCTTAAAAGCCTTCAAAGACACACAGCAAGTATGTGCTCACCATGATGCTATTGTGAATGAAGCCCTTTCTGTACCGTGCAGGTTTCAAATGTGGATATTCTTCAGTGCTGGTGACCTGAATACCCCAGACCTTCTTCCAAGCTGCATACAGCTGAATATGAACCGGATAGACCCCTGAGTGATGAGGGGCCACAGCATAACCCATGTTGATTGGTATGCCATGTTCCTAAAAGAAGCCAGAACATCAGATTTGAGTGTGATCAATTTAATCAATTAAAAAACAGGTACCTTCTATAGAGAATACACTGAATTTTATGCTGAGTATGAGAAATAAATATAGAATGAACTAGCGAGATGGAGATTTTAATCTTTCTGAAGTTCATAATCTTTTGGGGCATATGCTATGTGGATATTCTGAATTTTGAATACAGAAAGTTTTGGGGAAAGATAGGAAGTGAATTTGACCTTTCTTCAGATAGATATAGGAAATTTAAAAAAAAAAATATATATATAATTTGAGCAAGTGTCCAAAGATAGAAGGAAGAGTATGTGGTGTGTTGTGTGTGTGTGTGTGTGTGTGTGTGTGTGTGCACATGCGCATACTGTTGAATAAAACAAGAAAGGTTAAGTATGAATCATAAAAATGATGAACTTTTATAGGTAAACAGAGGGATTTAGAAGTATTTATATTTGCATAATATGAGAATGTACATCTAAGATGTTTTAAGAAGAATCTAGGGACATGAACTATAAGGGAGGAAATGCATCATAGTTGTGTCTTAGGGAACTACTTCTATCATGCAGATTAGGTGAAAATGTATAACAAATCTAGATCTGGGTGGTTGAATTATAAGGCAAGTTATTAATGCTATATAGTTGTCCATGATGTTTTGGATACAGAGGGACAAGGAAAAGGAAAGGTTAAAATTTTATTCATGGTTTTAAGCTTTAGTAAGTCAATTTATTTTTATATAACATACACTTCACTATGAGATACTTACCTTGGGTAAACAGTCAACTCTGAAGGAAAACAAGTATAAATTTAAAGCAAGAATATGAAAACATTGTCAAAGAATGGTGCTATATTTTTAGGTACATGAAATAGATCTGCAGTTTTCTAATTTCTACTTTATACCTTTCCCTTTAAATGCTTATCTGCTTTATAAAGACTCCTTGTAGGATTGAATCTCATCAATTGAGGTTATAAATTACAATGTACAGTCATATATGAAAGTTGATTAAATCAATAAACAGAACACAAAAGTGTGGACTTGACAATTGCCATTTATATTTTCTATTACATAGTACACAGCAAAGGAAAAGAATTCAGTTTGGTATAATAAGCAAGCAGTGAATTGATCACATATCTACAATGTCTTAAGTCATATGCCACACTCAGCTCAGAAGATGGGCCCTAAATATTTCACAAGTGTCCATCATTCTTCCTTTCCTGGAATGACCCTCATTGTGTAGCTAAATTCACTTCACTTTCATCAAGACTATGTGTTTTCTAACATCTATTGCAATAAATGGCTCTGTGGGAAGACTGAATTATGAAATCAATGCTGTAAAACGAGCTGGAGTATTTTGCTAGGCACCAGGGAAAACTCGTTGTTTGGTGTGTGCAGGAAAAAAAAAACAAACTTCTTCCAAGAGTTTGTATTTACTTATTTATTTTTTGCAGCGCTGGGGATTGGACCTAGGGCCTAATTTATGCAAGACAAGCTCATTACTGCTGAGCTATACTCATAGACCTGGAGCTTTTATTTTCAATATAAGGCAAGGCTGGAAAACGTTCAGTAACAAAAGTACTTGAAAGCTACCAGAAGGGGCAGGTAACTGGTGCAACCCTGATACATCACTGGGGCCCATGTACAGTACTGGGAGAAGCCTTATCTCTCCCTGGTTTATTCCTGTTGCCCAGTGAAGTATCACAGAACTCTGAGAATGAGCAAGCCAAGATGTTGTGAACCTGTGGCTGCATCACATGTGAGAGAGACACAAATTTCTCCACTAGAGTAACCTAGGCTGAAGGGTGTTCATATCCCTTTGTCTGGTAGAGAGAATTTATGTGACTATCATTTGGGAAGTTATTTCTGATTCATAGGAGAGGGAAAAAAAATCTGTTATCCTCTTACTACTTTTCCAAGTGATTCATACAGAGATTTTATAAGTCTCATCCCATAATTTGAAGAATGACAAAACAGTTGATAAATGCTAATGGTCTTTAATAATCGTTAGGCCTAATTTTCTATTACTATTATATTTTATTCCAGATTGGTAGCCTGGAATGTTAGGTAAGTATGTTAGTGTCCTAGAAACAAAGAGACGAAAAAAATCAATAAAGGGAATTGAAATATCAAACAACTCTCTCTTAAAAAAATGATGTTTCACTTTTGACGGGTAGTAAAATGAATTGTAGAACTTTTCATGAAAAATCAGAAGGTAAAAAGCAATTGATTTGGTGAGTAGGAAGGAAGGGTCAGTAAAAGGATTTTATTATACTTATTGATTTCTGGGGGCTCAATGTTATTCTGCTCATAAGGTCATCTTATCACACTGGCAACTGGAGCTCAATCAAAATAGTAAATCACACTAGATAATTATGAGTTTATACTTTTTCAATCTAAATGATAACACAAACTGAAAAGCAATTCCCCAGTAACTCTTTTCCTGTTATCAAGGGGCTTACTGAACTAGAAAGCTTCATTCTTTACTGTCTAGAGCTTAAAACCCACTTTACAGAGACCTGGTCAACTAAAAAATGAATTCAACATCATATTTACACAAGATCACAAAATTTACGAAATTTGAAAGGCTTTTCAATGTAAATGTAGGAAGCACCTGAAACTCTATAAAATAGACATAAATGACAGAATGAATAATTTCAAATATAGCTTTTATTTATTGAAGCAGTATCTCCTAACAGATCTAGGATTCTATGATGTTATAATATGACATACTGGCACAAATATTTACAAGGGATTTTGACATATCTCATTTTTCCATTTACATTAAATTTCTATTAGTTGGAAAATGAGATATTATGGTAAATTGTAGGCAATATAAAAAAATACCATCAGTTTCCAAAAACAAGGGCAAAATAAAATGCATTTAAGATTTAATAAATAAAATGCATTAAGATTTAATAATCTCTAATAGTAGCTATATTGCTGAATACCATTTTTTTATAATTCCTACTAATCATATGTTCTTTCAATTGCTTAATATTTATTAAATGTTTTTACACTCACATCTCATATGATCCTCATGATAATCCTGTAAGGAGGACTGAATGTTGCTATAAAAGATAGAAACTGAGTCTCAGAGAAAGAATATGACTTGCTCACATTAACAAGTGTTAGGGCTAGAATTACACCTAAGATTTCTAAATTCCGTCTTAACCTTTGCTTCTCCACTGAATTGTTTCTACTTTGAACAAAAGGAATTGATTTTAATGTACATTTCTGAACTAGAACATCTATCACTTCTTTTTAACTTGGAGAGGTTATAAAGCAAAAGTCTACATTTCTCAAACTCCTCTCCAACTACCATTTTTAATGCAAATGAACTTCAGTCATTAGAAGTATTCTGGCCAGAATTTGGAAGGCATTAAGGAGGCAGAGGCTAAATTCTGGCAGCTCCTGACTCATGTTGCTGGACAGTGAGATCTTGGAAAAAAGACACTTCTCTAAGGAGTATTTGGTGCTCTTTTGCAGAGTAGCAGCGAAGGCCTATTGTTTCAGCCTGAGCTGCTATGGCAGTCTCAGAAATGATAAATGCCCCAGGGAACCAGCTCTGTATGGCTCTGTGAGTCCCTGCAGCAATATAACCTATAATCTGCTCCATCAGCCCTTCCAAAGTTTTTGGAAGCATTTATGTTACTGAATAAAACTTCTCCCTGTTTAAAATAACTTAATGTTATTTTAGCTTGGAAAATGGATTGATAGAGCTGGTCTTTGCTGTTTTCTAATAAGTATAAAAGATTTAAGAGGTTCAGGTGAGATATCTAGTGTTTTGAATTTTAGGAAACAGGAAGAGTTTGATAAAGCACTGCCTAATATCACTCTAATAAAACTGCTGTATGGCAAACACTTATCTTTCTACACACACACACACACACACACACACACACCATACACATATAAATATGCTTGTTTGTTAAATTTACATACTGAACAGCCAATGGATAGAGTATAGTAAGTAAACAGGAGATTATTATCTATTTAAATAATACATACCAAACACATATTAAAACAATTAAGTTCAACTACACTTGAAATAATTACTTTTGAGTTTATGATTTATGTCAAGTGCCTTGTTAAGCATTAAAGATGCATTAGACATGGCTTAGATAATAAGACATGGCTTTGGCCCTAATGAAATTTGAAATCTGGAGACAAATGTACAATCAATTAGACAAATGCATCTGAATTCTTGATAAGTTTTGGCTAAAGACTTTTTGATTTTTTTTTTAATTCTGAGCAACTTCTTCTGAAGTCATAACAGTGTTCAACCAATCTGACCTAAAGACAAAAGGCATAACAGTGAACATTGGTAGGTGCACATACCCATTCTAAAAGAAGACATGTTACATATACAGAAAAAAAAAAAAAGGACAGCAAAGACAATTGTGAGAACATTTTCCTATGCTATTGAACAAGGGTAGCTCTATAAAATGTCCCCAAATCGAGCTAATATTTTGCCTGCATGAAATATATTAAATCACCAAAACCAAAATATCCTAAAATGAACATGCAATGTGGAAGTTGTACCGAAGAAAATAGAATTAGGCTCTTAAATATTTTAAAGTGTCTATACAAGAAATTTTAGGTGTTGTTATGGGTTGGATATCGAATGTTCCCCAAAAGCTCCTCTGTTAAAGCAGGATTGTTCAGAAGTGAAATGATGGAATTATGAAAGCTGTAAACTAATCAGTTCATCCTAATTTGAAAGGACTACTGTGGTGCATGGTAACTGTATTTGGGTGTGGTATGGCCAGAGATGGATCATGGAGGGTGTGCCCTGTGCCTCACCCTTCCTGCTTGGCTAATCATGAGATGAACAGCTTTCTTCTACTGGGCACTTTGGCAAGATGTTCTGCCTCACCTTAGATCTAGTGCAATGGCTAGGCTGTCTATGGAATGAGACCCAAATAAGCTTTTCCTCCTCTAAGTTGTTTTTGTCAGGTAGCTTGGTCATAGTGATGTAAAGCTGACTAACAGGTGTGTTCATGAAAAAGGAACATTTTCAAAAGAACCATTATAATGGGTGTGTCAGCAGAAGTTAAAACGCTTTTACTCTATCATTTTTAAATGTAGGTGCAAAGGAGAAAAATCTAAATATAACTTTTAAAAATTAGCTTATAAATAAAAACAATCGAGCGGTGCACTCTTTTGCATTTGGATTTTTAAACTGATATTGTGTAATTCTGGGATAAGCTCTGGACCCTACACTCTAGTAGGAAATTTCTCTCTTACTTTCTCAGACAAGAAGTCATCTTAGTAATGAAAAGAAGAAATGGTGATACATACAAATTCAAAACAAAACAGTGCTATCAAATGGTAAGATATCATAAAAATAGCAGCATGTAAAATTCAGGACTGTTTGCTTAGTGGAAATGTCTAAGACCAAACTGAAAAACAGTACAGAGCACTTAATTATTAAAATGGAACATGATTATTATTTTTAACATGTAAATATTTTACTAGTGGGAAAAATGTCTTTGACATGAACATCAATGGAACTTGAAAACCATTTCTAGCTAACATTGACTATTGATGTTCAAATAGGAAATTTCTATCTAGAGGTCTGCAATTTTAATCATCTTGGCTATTTTATTAGTAACGAAGTAAATACAATTTCATATCTCAAATTATGTCTAAGAAGCATTTGGTAAGAATGGAATACACATAATTACCACTTTTGTTTCAAGTGATAAAGCTCTAGTCATGCTGTTGCACATTCAAGTTTTTGGCCCAATGACATTATGTTGAGGAACTATTCTCAGACCTGACAATGATCAAATGGAATTTAGATTGAGAGGTAAAATACTGGTGCTTCCAAGAATAATCTTTTCCTATAATTTCCAAATAACAGTTAACAAGTGTGAACTTTAGAATTTAAAGGCTCTCAAAGTAATAATCTCATAAAATACTGAAAAGAATAAACTACTCCAGATAGTTATTATGGAAAAATATGAATTATCTTCAGTTTTTCTTTGTTTTAATGTAAGTAAAGTTTTATACATGACTCTGCCAAGAAATCATGTATAAAACTGCTTTAAAAAAGATAGCTTTGAGATCCTGTTATATCTCCCACAAAATTCATATTAAAAGTAAAATCTGATATTTAATAATAATAATGATCTGAAATCTTAAAAAAATAGGACAAATAGTATATATTTATATGTCTGAATGTGCATTAAAATGTAAACATAATTAAATGGTTGTTTCCAGCCCAAAGATGTATTTGATTTTTTGCTATAGGAATTTTTTGCTATAAGAGTTCACTGTAATACGTTCTGTTTTGTTTTTTTCTGTATTAGGGATTGAACCCAGGGGTGCTTAACCACTGAGCTACATCTCCAGTCCTTTTTATTTTTTATTTTGAGACAGGATCTTGCTAAGTTGCTTAGGACCCCACTAAATTGCTTAGACTGGCTTTGAAATCAAAATCCTCCTGCCTCAGTCTAAGTTGCTGGGATTACAGGTGTGTGCCACGATGTTTGGCAGTAATATGTTCATAATAACAAATGGGTAGGGAGTAAGTAGTTCAGCAGTAAAAATGTTGCCTAACATGCAGGAGGCCCTAGATTTGATACCCATCTCTGCAACAACCATCATCATCATTATATAATTCACCAGCATAAACCCATCCAATTATTCCTTGTTGTGTTCAGATTAAAGCCCTAATTATTTACCCTCACCTTTCAAATCCCAGGAAAAATTTTCTTTTGGGTACATTCTCTGATTATGATCTTGTACCTGAGTTTGATCAAATGAATTTAAGCTCTTATAGTCTTCTATTAATTTTCTAAGTGTATTAATATACACTTAGAATATTTCTACTAATAGAACCTAATGTTTTTGTATATTAAAATTATTTCCTTTTCATGTCATTATTACTGGAGTCTATCATATTGGTATATAATAAAATATTTATTAATATTTATTGCAAAAGTATCTTAGATCTTGGACTCTAGAGACAGATTGAATTGTGGTTTCACCACTTAGTCGTATGACCCTGAGAGATTTTCTGAATTTTCAACTCTAAAATGAAGTTTGTGATATTAAGGTATTAAATAATGAGATATATAAATTAGTTAATATTTACAATACTTAAAATAGTCTTTAAAGTCATACAATTTTTTAAGTGTTCACTTATTCAGAAAAGATACATAGATTATCATAGGGAGTATATCAACTTTAGTAAATGCAAACACAATTGTCACAGTATTTAGCCAAGGACCATGACTAAGGATTGAAGCAGAGAGGAGATTTACACTAGCAGCAAAATATATAGCAGCACTTAAGTCCTACAAATATGGAGCAAAGGTTATTATCAGAAATGATAGTGGTCAATTACCACTATCACCTCTTTCCATCTTGCTATATAACTTAGGGGCTAAGAAGACATGGACTACTTCAAAAGGTTCCCTTGCTTTCTTGCTTTTAGTTGAGTTTAGTAAATGCAGGATCCTGGTAAGACATCAGAGGGAACAAACAGAGAAGCTAGGACGTTTATTCCTTTGCTTCCTCCATGCAAAGTCATCTTGTGCTGCCTGACTCCTTCAATCAAAGGTTAAAAAAATAAAGCAGACCCCTCACTCCAAGTACACTACTCTGTCTAGATGTAGCATCTTCTTTCCTGGCCTCTTCAAGCCTTGGGATTTCACAGTTTCCTACCTCCATGGTGATGAACTCCAGGGTATTACTTGATTGTTTCCCTATACCCTAACTGCACTTTCTAAAATTATTTTTTCAAGTCCTCTGCAATTATCCTTGTCATTTCTAATCTTCTGGCACCTGGTATCCTAAAGTAGTTATTACAAAATTTCTCTTAGATCCTGGGAGCACAGGTTATCACTATAGTGAAACCATATAATGCAAGTAACTTAAACAAGGAGAATGGATTCTCTTGAAAGATTACTGCTCCAGTGGATTGATTTTAATGACCTAATGCCTTGGTGCTGTCATGAATTGCAACACTCCTTTGGAAAGATAACCACACTAATAAATGGGCAAAGGGATCTATGGGCATCACACACAGAAGCAAAATGAACCACACGTGAGCATGCTCAGACCTCTGTTGTTGCACTTTGTCATTCACTGTCAAATATTTTCAGAAGATCTAACACAACACAAAGAGCCAGAAATAAAAAAGAAGATTGGGATTGTGCAGGATTGGTCTCACAGGCATAGGGAGTCATTCCCTGGATCTCACACAAATAGCTGGGAAGAAATATGAAGAATGAATTGAGGTATCTATACAGAGAAAGGGAAGAGTCAGACAAATTATCTTATTATAGCTGTTTATACTCCAGGAGAAACGACTGATGAAACCAGTCTATAATATAATTGGAATGGTTTTATATCTCCAGTGCTTAGCATGGTGAGTGCCCTGTACATTGTTAGTAGTTAATAAATATTTTTAAAAA
Source organism: Geosciurus inauris (assembly GCA_004024805.1). Lineage (NCBI taxonomy): Eukaryota > Metazoa > Chordata > Mammalia > Rodentia > Sciuridae > Geosciurus > Geosciurus inauris. The sequence goes on along the minus strand of PVHX01005145.1, from coordinate 104,688 downwards.
GAAATAACAAATAATATATTATTAAATAAATTAGTTGTATGATACATTGATGTAAAGAGAAAATAAATTAAATAATGACTTCATAAATGAATACACTTAAAGTAAAGAGATTAGGCTTTAAACAGTACCTTGATGATCTCAAAATATTGATTTATTCTCCTAGATATGCAACTTTTAGAGAAGGCACTGGTGCTGAAGAGTATAGATCTCATTATCTATTTTTCTCTTTAATAAGGACTTAGGATCCATTGTCAACTTTGAAAATGATCCTAGAATCATTGATTTTCCACTGTGCTTGGGGTCTGAAATTGTCTTCTGCTTTTTATAAGTGATAAAAGCAATGACTATATGACCCTGGAAATTGGTCAGTCTCAACACTTTCTGGACTAGTAAATGGTGACAAGTCTCTGGAGGGCTCTGTGTGACAAATGGATTTTTCTTTGGAAAAAGAAAGAGCACTGTGATAGTGTTTCTTCTGCAGTGTTGAACTCTCCGATCCTAAGTAGAGCTATTTTGGGAAAGTGAGACACATCCTTTAATATTCTTGATCCCACTTAAAGTCTACTTTGCTGCTTAAAGGGAACTAAGAGAAAAACTGAGCATGTCTTCATTCATACTGGATAGCAGTTGCCATTTCAGTTAATTTGGCATTTGCATTGCTTTTTGTGTTCAGCATTCTTATTTTATTAACAATAAAAATGTTCAATATATTTTGGCTCATTAATTTCCTTTATTCAACACGTATTTACTATGTGCCTGAGATGCATCAGGAGCTGTTCCTGTTATTGAGGATACAGCAGTGAATAAAAAACAAAATACCTGCCATCCAGGAGTTTACATTTTGTGGTGTGAGACCAAGATTGCTTGAAATAAGTGGATAAATTAGGAGATGATAAAATCTATGGAGAAAAATAATTTAGAAGATGAGAGAAAAATGAAGACCATGAGTCATGATATTACATGGGTTATTCAACAAGGTTCTCACAGAGAAGGTAGCATTGTGGTCAAGGTCTGAACTTGTGAGGGACTGAGCTAAACAAATGATTTGGGAACGATCCTTTCTGGCAAAGAGGACGGCACACATGCTGTTGTAAGTTAAAAGCACATCAAGCATTTCTGAGAAGAGCATGGATTTTTTTTTTTTTGAAGTAGAGTTGGCGGAAGGAGAGAGAGCACAAGAGATGATGTCAAGGAGTAGGACTGTTGCAAATATCTTTTCAAGATATTTACTGATCAAATCTGAGGGAAGTAGCATTCATACATTTATAAACAATACAGCATCACTGAAAAAATGGGTACAAAGCTTTTAGGTCTGTACACAATATTGAATGACATTGGTATTTACTGCAGAGAGATGAAGAGCTACTAAAAAGTTCTGAGTAAATAGATGATATTACCAGGTTCCATTAAAAAAGAGTATTTCTGACTACTCTGTTGAGAGCTGACTCCAAGAAGGTAAGGAGGAATCTGGTAGGCAGACAATAGGCTACCTAAATAACCTAGATGAGAAATAATGACAGCTTAGACCAGTCACTGGTGAGAAGTGATTTTATTTTGGATATATTTTATATACATGGAATCAACAGAATTTGATGATAAACTGAATATGGTATGTGAGGGAAAGTATGAACTGCAAAGGGAGATTGAGTTCATTAAGTGAGATAGAGAAGTTTAAAAATTGGTAGGTTTTGGGGTGAAAGACAGTAGAACTCATTATACTTGAGATTAAACATCTAATTATATATGTCAAGTAAGAAGTTCAATAAATAAGCTTAGCATTCTGAGAAGAAACCTCAGTTTGAGATCCAAATTTGATGAGTTTTCAATATGTAGATTTTATTTAGCAACAAGATTCACTGAGATAGCAAACAATTAGTGTGTAAAGAGAGTAAAGAAGAGGTATAAAGATAGACGCTTGGGAAAGATTAGTATGAAAAGGTCAGGAAAAAGAGAGGAAACCAAGAAATTATATTGAGAAAGGGATTGCAAGTGAGATGGGAGGAATATTAGGAATCTACAATGAAATGTGGTCAATTAAAGAAACTTAGGACACTCTGTCAAATGCTGCTGATAGGTCATGTTCACTGAGGACTAAGAATTGCTCCATTGGAGTTAACCCCGGCTGTCAGTCAATAAACTGGACAATAGCAGTTTGGGTGGAGTGGCAAAGGACAAGATCATCTGTGGATTTAAGATACAATCGAAGGGACCAAAATGGAGATGGTTAGCACAATAGCTATTTCAAGAAATTTTGCTTTAAAAGAGAGTCTAGAAATGATGCTATGCCTGGAAGAAAAAGCAGCATAAGCACTGGGTTATTTAAAGACAGGAGGAATTAAAAGTGTGTTTGTAGGGAGAGGAAAACAATTTAGAAGAAATAGAATTGCTAGAATGATAGTCTCAAACAGTTGAGAGGGGATGAGTTAGAGTACAGATTTAGAGTTTAGAATTTCCATTACTAGTTTTTTTTATTCATCATTTCAAGATAAAAACCAAGCCTGTGTGCTCTCCTCAGAGGATGCTAGTCCTCAATTTATATTTTCTGCTGCTAGTTTATGTTAATCAATATTACACATTCTAAATATTTGATAAATAATTATGACCATTTGAGATCTGGCTATAAACTTATAATTATTTTATCTTTTCCCTAGTGATGTGCCTCTTATTTCATTTTTATTTTGTTATCATCATGCTCAAGTAGTAATAGGAGCACGTCATCACTTCCTTATGCTTGATTTTTTTTTTCAGTGAAATAAGAAGCAGGATCATCAGCTGCCAGTAAGGATGAGACAATCTGTAAGGCTGTATGAGAAAAGAGAAAGTGTGCAAGGCTGGTCTACAAAGATAGGACTAGCAACAACATAAGGATTTGTTGTGTGACATCTGGTGTCTGTAGTCAGGGTTTTAAAGTAAGAACTACTAAGTTCTGGTCCAAATCAGATTTAATTTTAGAGGTACAGGCATGGATGGGGTGTAGATATGGACTAAACTTTCTAAGGAAGTTTGAGGAAAATGTAGAGAGTAAGGAAGTCCAGGTTTTACAAGGGAATATTTATGGTGATAGGCTCCTGAAACTGCTGAATAAAGATAGGAAGGGCCAGAGGTCAGATGTAGGGGCAGCTGAGAGGTGACCACACATCTCAAAAAATGCAGACCTGCATTTTAGCACTGTTCCCTTCATTGTGGGCTGCCCTCCAAGAAAGATTTCTTTCTAGATTTAATTTAGTAATAAGAGAAATGTTATAGATAATAAGTATTTAGAGGTTCTGCATAATACCTTTAACCTGCAAGAAATGACAACTTACAGGTCTTATGGTAATAATAATGTTATTATTCATCACATTATTTCATTATTGCTGTAGTAGAATCATGTAAAGAGATGGTACTCATAATTTTAATAAAAATCACATTGTTTTCACAATTTATTTGTAATTTTTATCATAAGTAACCGGTATACCTAAATTTGTCTTGGCATAACTTTTCTCTAGCATGCATCAGTGTTTTTTGTTTGTTTTGTTTTTTAATCATACACGTCTTTGCTTGTTTTCATGAAGTAAAATCCTAGTTTAAATGGGATAGCTAAGGGTGTGGTGTGTGTAAAGTAAACAAGTTGGAGAAGGTTAGTTGCCCTTTTGGAAGCAGACTACAATGTAGTATGTACTTCATTTTCTGACTTTGAACAAAGTTCCAAACTTTTTAGATACTTTCACTTTCATGTATCTTATAGGTTGGGATCATTAATTTATAGGCAATCCTTTGCAGAATAGATTTGCATAAACTATTACTTTCCTTTAGCAATGGAATACTTTTCTAATATTATTTTTGAGTCAAGCTGATTTCCCTTAGGAGGCATTTTCCCCTCTTAATGTCAGCTTAACACATTTATAGGAAAATGTTTTAAACATTTGGTATTTGCATGAGCCATCCCTCTGGTTGTCACTTCCTTCCCCACCCCCAAAATACAAGGTGTTATTATAATTTGTCCTTCTATGACATCCTGTGCCTTCTCTGAGTTAAAATAATTCACATCTGTGATTATTTTCCATTTTGTGGAAACTTTACTACCATGTAAAGCAGGTTAAATTTCATCAGACTAAAGAGAAGTTTATGGTAATAATTAGTACCTATATATAAAAAAGTTCAATGAATAATTCTGTTTACTTGAGTACCTGGTTATGAAGATTACTAAATTATTTTTTCTAGACGTGCTCATGTTGCAAATTAAAGTCATATTGAATCATTGCATTTCCATTTTGTTATCATCGTGTTGAGATGGCATCACATGTAGAAATATGAGCATGAATACGGTTTTCATACACAGACAAGTTCACATTGAGAACCTCAATTCTCTTGGAGGCTTTGACTCTCCAGTGTCAGTATGTTTCTCATGTACACAAGGTAGTGCAAAAAGTACTGCAGAAGACTGAAATATCAACTATAAAAAAATAAACATGGAACGAAGAAAATGTTAAGTCACTATAAAGTAGAAATGATACTAACAAGTATCATTTCTGAAAGAAAATTTCAAACTTGAAAAGTCAAAAGATAAATGGAGAGAGAGAAAGAGATAAAAGATAAATAGGGAGGTGCAACTAACACTTCAATGAATTATTTAATTTGGGTATATTCAATATAAGAGTTAAATAATAATAAAAGCTTGGCTTTAGGTTATTACAGTCATATAATAATGAAAACAACTTTAATCATTGAAATAATGAAATTAAAATTTGTCATTGGGAGTTTATTGTGTTATTGATGATTTGAAGAATTCACTTACAAAATGGTTATTAATAATTGATTCTTAAGCAAGCATAAAATCTCATGATGAACATCTTTTAAAAAGTGTTGAACCCTTATGTTTTAGGGTATTCTATATAAATATTCCTTTGGAGGACCTACTATTTAGACAATGGGGATAACTTAAACAGGCAAATCTCAAAACAATGTAAGTGAAAAAATGCAAGGGAAGAATACTAGAGTGCTATAATAAACAGGGCCTTAGGGTACATAAGTAAATACATACAAACAAAAAAAGCAGTAAATTATAAGAAGTCTCTCAGCCCACAAGCCATGGACACTCTGGACATAGGTAGTTGCTGGTATTGATTCAGCAGTTCAAGAATGTCAAATGTGAGCTCGCTGATTCTCTGCCTTTCCTTCATGGTTTGAAGATAAGAAGATAAGAAGAAGAAATGAAGAAATGTATGGAAAGGAATTATTTTTCACAGTGGAAGTATTTAAAATATTTTTGGACATAATTGAAGAGCAATAATTTCAAAGTTTTAAGTGGTCATGTGTATGTGGAACAAATCTTTATAATTTTTCCACTTATCTATATAAAAACAACTTTTTTTCATTAGTGCTTCTTTTTGTTCAAATGTTTAGTAAGTTATTAGTCTTCTCTCATCAATAAAAATTTATGATCATGTTCAATATTGAATTGTGGGCAGAGGAGGATTTCATAACAAATTAGAATGTCTTCTGTTTCTAATTAGAATATTACAACCCTAAAAAGTCACTTGGTTATCTTATGCATCATTAATCTCATATCAAAAGGAATAATCATAATCTTGTTGAAGCAGTATGATGAAAATGATGGGGGCCATGATGATAATGACAATGATAACATTGATAAATACTTTTAATATATGTAATGCCGGGCACTTGGCTAAGTATTATGTATACATAAACATGTGTACACAACATTTTCACCTCCCAAAAACCTATAATATAGGAAAGACTGCCATCCCTATGTTACCTAATTAAAAGGTAAAGCACAAGAATTTAAAGTACTTTGTCAAGGCCACCCATGCAAGTAATGGATAAGGATGGAACTGGAACCAAAATAGATCTGGAACTAAATATGTGGCCTTAGTTTACAAACTGAGCAACTAGTTATGACATGTGCAGTGTAAACTCATGTCACACTGGGAAGAATTCTCTTGTTTAAAATAGCTGGGGCTTTATTTTTTTCTGAGGATCATGACTTTTTCTTTTTTTGTATTTTGTGCACAGCCTATTATTCTGTACAATATAAACAAAACAATAATTAGAGAAAATACTAATTTGCTTTAAAGCAGATAAATTAAATATCATCAATTACCTCAACCAGCTATCATTCTATCTCTTATGGAGAAAATTTCTGTTGCATTTGTTACAGATATTAGCACTTGAATTTCTTTAATTCATTTAATATATTTAAAAGCATAAAACTATACAGAGCTCAACTAATGCATAAAGAATGGTTTTCAAGGCTTTACTCCTGCCAAAAAATAATGATTACGAGATACCCACAATAGACAGATGTAAGCCTTGATAGATTCCTATCAATGTGTTTTGGGTGATATAAATAGTTTACTTCAATTGTTGCTGCCCAACATTTAAATGCATTTTGTAGGTGAAATTTATTCATTTGAGGTTAAACATATTCAGAAATAAAAATGGCTACTTGACAGAAAAATGATGGTCAAGTTAAAATAAGAATTTGGGGGATGGGTCTAGGTCTGCTATTGCCCTCTTCTAAAAAAATCAGATAGATAAATAAGTATTATAGAGTTTTTCTGTCTAAGAAAAATTCTTTCATCTACTTGCCAATATCAAATCAACAAGTCAAGGTCTTACCATAATATAACACATGATAAGAAAAGCCATTTTTTTCCCTCCAAATCCATTGCTAAGCAGAATGAGTATTAATAACTAGAGAGATGCCAATTCTAATTTGTAGGCAAAAAGTTCATGCTATCCTTCATAATGTAGGTTTGATGAAAAGAAGAATTGATGAGAACCTTGGAGATTTCTTGAATAAGCTAGCTAAGAGCTTTATTAAATAATATAATCCTACCTGTAAAAGAGTAAAAACCTTACCTATTGTAAATGGGTAGATGAAAAGAGAAATACATATATTTTATCCTGTTTGATTTTTCAAGCATTATGTTATGTACACAACTTAATTTTTCATATTCATTTTCTAGGTTTTATACAATAACACATACTTCTCTTAACATATAAATGTAAGTTCTTTACAAATGAAAACCTTTAGTCTTTGTGAAAAATTTGTTCCTTAGTACACATTAATTAAATTCAAAGCAATAAGTTGTGTATTTTGGGAAGTTTTGAGTGTCCAATATGTAACTGGATTGATATAATATGATATTTTATGTTGCTATAGCACAAAGAAAGGTTGACTCCATATGCATTTAACCTTAACTACTGGGAAAAAAACCCACATGATTATTAACATGAAAGAAAGAAAGAATATGTTTAAAAATATTGTCATAAAATTGGAAAATGATGATAGATTCATTGAGTCTGTGAACCAAACTTTCAGACATTATAATATGAGAAATGTATGCATATTTAACATAAAGAACAAGACTAATTAGCAGACATACTGATGAAGAGATATCTTGACCTATCACACAGATATGTAAAAGTACTTTTAAACTGTTTCAAAATGCCATCTGTAAATAACTGTTCTATAAGCAGTAACAAAATCATTTAAGTGCTCATATAAATGAGCTTCAAGTTCACTGGCTGGTGTTCTATGATCTTCTCACTGTGATTTTATTATTTCCTTCCTTCATAAGGCCATTTTACTCATTATAGGTTTCCAATAAATAGAATTAACTATATTCAAGGTCATGCACATATTCCATTTTCTAAACATTTAGCAAATTTCACTGCTTTTTCTTCCAGGGAAACACTATTAGTATTTGATTTTATTATTCAATGCTTTTTCAAACTTAAAAATACTTTTTTGCATATTCTGGTTTAGGATTTTAAAATACTGTTATGAAAAATGGATCTAACAGATTTAACAGACAAAATATTTCCAAAACCACAGTGGGTTTTAGTTTTAATATCCAGTCCAGGAATTCTAGCATATCAGAGTAAATTATCAGTAATTCCAGATGCATTTCTAACACAGGGCTTAAATGTAAAAATAGGAGGGCAACTTTGGCACAGAAAATTAATGTAATGGAATACAAGAATTGAGTTATACTGACAGATGAGGTAAAATAAATGTTGTCTCATCTTTGGGGAGCAAGGACAGAGAAAATAGATAAAAGAAGAAGATGAGTAATTTACTTCTGGGTAAAAAAAAAAAAAAAGACAAAAAGCTGCACTTCTCCAGGCCCTTCTCACTACTGGCAAGATTAGTTTTTGAATTGACACAAGATGATGTCACCCAAAATATTCTTTCCTCCCAACTTTTATAATTTTTTCTTAAAGATGTATATATGATGTGAAGAATGGACAGAATGTAGATCTAGATGGAAGTAGGTCAGTAATTACTAGCAGGAAAAGCAGGGGAACTTTGGGATCAAGTCTAGAGTTGCTAAACTAGGAGAAAAGAGCCCAATACAGTTATATACACTATGAAGATGGACAGTAGTCATAAAGGACTATCAACTACGTGAGATAAGACACATCCATCAAAGTACAATTATTAAAAACACTAGAAGTGTACTTACAACAAATGAAACAAGGTGCTAGATGCCAAGACTTGTGGCCTACCTTGGGTAATGTGGATGTCTTTGATACAATATGTCACAATAATTGAATTACATGTTAATATGATCATCATAGTTTCTTTATCAAGAATAAACTTAAGCAAATAATTCTTAGCAAAGAATGCAGATGGAAATGGAGATCATAGGTTAGCCAAGATAAAGATGGTAGAATTTAGACTTCTGGCATTTGTGTGACTGTAGATAGTCTTCCAGGGATACATCCAAAACTGGTAAAAATTCATTTTAAACTACCCCATACAGTCTCTGAAAAATGAACAAATGACTTAAAGATAATGGAAAAAATAAGGTTATTCAAGAATCTACCAATATTGACAAAAAGTGGTTGAGCCATGAGCACCCCTCTTCCCTACCTGTCCCAGTTTAGTGCCTCAAAATTCTTATCCCAGATAAATGCAGCTGTCCTTCTCCATATTTTCCAGGCTAGGGCTATGATTTCTTCCTAGAAGTGGTAGCCTCCAGCATTTTTCATCTCCCCAGCTCTGTGTGCTGAATTTCTACTATAGTCAAGAGCAACTGAGAGATCTGGAGCTCTCCTTCTCCCTCTCTTTTTTTAAAATATTTTTTATTTTTTCTAATTAGTAGTACATGACTATAGAATGCATTTTGCCCCATCATACGTAAATGGAGTATAACTTCTCATTCGTTTGGTTGTACATGATAGTGAGTTACACAGGTCATGTAATCATATATGCACATAGGGTCATAATGTCCTATTCATTCTACTACCATTTCTACCCCCATGCCCCATCCTCTGCCTTCACTCCCCTCTGTCTAGTCCAAAATACCTCTCCCCACACCTTATTGTAAATTAGCATCCACATATCAGAGAAAACATTCAGCCTTTGGTTCTTTGGGATTGGCTTATTTCGCTTAGCATAATATTTAGACCTCTCTTTCTCTAGTTGCCTTACAAAGCATGAGCTATATTCCAAGAACAGCTGGAATACTAGAGCTCTAATATTTCCTTGCCATATCTCAATTGTAGAGCGTTGTTTTCACAATAGAGAAGCAAGTTGGGAAGATCAGATACTCCTACCCCAACCCAGGACCTATTCCATAAATGTAGGTGTGTCTTTGAGAGAAGCAAGCCATTGTGGCCACCTCTCAGTATCTCTAGAGCAGATATTTTGCCAAGGAGTAGAAACAGATCATAAGAAAAATAGAGCTCAAAAGTTCTTCCCAAGGAAAACTGAAAGTTTTTTGAAACAGAGCTTGGAGAAGATTAAACCCAAGGCCACTCTCAAACAATGGAGATTTTGATGGTGACCAATTAAGGAGGAGGCTGTTCTTAATTACTATTAATAACAACTTAACCATAGACTAAACCAAAGTCTACAAGAGAAAAACAGAGAAGGAGGCAGTGAAGAAGAACACATTAGGAATGAGAAACTACCTCATAGTCTGACCTCAAAGACTATTTCTGCAAAGAGAAACACATTTTATTAGATCATACTGTGGAGCCATCTACACCCCTAAGGCACTCTCAAAAACAATAGATCAAACAGCTGGTAATAAGGGGAGGCTCACATCTGGTTAACCTTCATATCATAGATAGACAGCTAAACAGAAAGACATAAAGGGAACCCTGCCAAAACCACTGTCTTCCCAAAGTGGCTATGTTCCCTATGAAAAGCAAAATGAAGCTGCACACTTCAGCAGAATGGCTTTTCACTAAATTGCCCAGTCATGTCACTAAATAGAAAAATAAGCAAATAAAACAAAATGCATGCTGGAGTGGAGGAATGAGAATCAAGAATGCTGGAAATATTATCTTAAATATCCAGTTTTCAACAAAATTTATAAGCTATTAAAAGGAATAGGAAAGTGTGAACAACAGAAATAAAGCAAGGAATAACAAAGAGTCCATATGATAGACTTAACAGGCAAAATTTCAAATATATTTAAAAAGAACTAAAGCAAACTATGATCAAAGAACAGAAGGTGTGATGACAATATCTCTTTATATACAAAACATCAATAAGAGATAAAAATTACAGAAAGAAATGGAAATGTTGAGTTGAAAAGTGTAATTACTAAAATTAAAAAAAAAAGTTACTAGAGGGTTCAAGAGGAGATTTGAGCTGGCAGAAAAAAAGAGTCAATGAACTTGAAGAGATGATGAAGTCTGAAGAACACAGAAAATAAAGACTTGAGAAACATGGCCAGAGCCTCAGAGAAATGTGGGAGGCTGTTTAGTGCACCAATATGTGCAATAGGGGAGTACCAGAAAGAGAGGAAAGAAAGAAACACAATGGTATTCAAGGAAGTAATGCCTGAAAACTTCCCAAACAGGATGAAAATTATTAATCTGTACATCTAAGAAGCTCAATAAACTCAACTAAAATAAAACAAAGAAACACATACTCAGACATTTCATAGTAAAAATGTTGAAAGTTAAAGACAATCCGAAAATCTTGAGCACAGCAAGAGAAAAACAAGTAATCACATTGACAGAAAACAAGATTAGTAATTGCCTTCTCATCAGAAACCACAAAGGCCAAAAGTAAGAGGAAAGATATGTTCAAAATGATGAAAGGGGAAAATGTAATCAATAATCATTCTATAGCCAACAATCTATCTTTTAAAAGTGAAGATGAAATAACTATATCCCAAGATATACCAAGACTAATCATTGCCTGTAGACCTATCTCATAAGAAATAATAAAAGAAGTTCTTCAGGCTAAAAGCAAGTAATATCAGAGCATAATTTGAACCTATACAAAGAAATAAATATTGGATAAAGATAATTATGTAATTATAGAGGAAAGTATAAATACATATTTCTTCTTTTTCCTCAATTGACATAAAAATCTATCTGTACAAAACCATATGTATGGAATTGTTTTCGGGGGCTCTAATGTTAGAAATATAATGTACTTCCAATAGCAGAATAAAAGAAGCAGGTAGAACAGCTGCACTGAAGAAAGAAAATCATATCAAATGGTAACTCAAATCCACAGAAACAATGTAGAGAAATAGCATATAAGAAGCTTAATATAGAAAATTCTACAAATATATATTTGCTCTGCTTTCTTATTTCAAGTTTTTAAAATATAAAATTACATGAATTATAACAATGCCTTGCTGAATTTGTAACATATGGATAGTACATCTAAACCATAGAGAAAAAAGCAGAGAGAACCATGAAAAATCAATGTTTCTATATCTCACTGGATTAAGTCAGTATAGTAGTGAAGTAGATTCTGAGATGTTCAAATGTAAAGGGTAAGACCTAAGTAATGACTGAAACTAAGCCACAAGAAAAAATAGAAAACACTTTGAAATAAATTAAAATGAAGACACAGTATACCAAAACTTAGAGGATGCAACCAAAGCAGTGTTTAGAAGGGAATTAATAGCTGTGATTGTATTAAAAATAAAGATTTTAAATCTATAACCTAATCTTTTCCTTAAGAACTAAAAAAGGAGAGCAAATTAAGCACAAAGTGATCAAAAACTATTAAAGATTAGAACAGAAATTAATGAAGTAAATAACAGAAAGCAATAGGGAAAAAATAGTGAAACCAAAAGTTGGTTCCTTTTTTTGTTTGTTTTTTTGTACTGGGGATTAAACTCAGGGGCACTCAACCACTGAGTCACATCCCCACCCCTATTTTGTGTTTTAGTTAGAGACAGGGTCTTACTGAGTTGCTTAGTGCCTGGCCAGTTGCTGAGGCTGGCTTTGAATTCGCGATTCTCCTGTCTCAGCCTCCCAAAGTGCTAGGATTATAAGCGTGTGCCATTGCACCCGGCTTAAAAGTTGGTTCTTTATAAAGATCAACAAAATTGACAAGCCTGTAGACAGATTAAACAAAAATAGATAAATGAAAGGCCCAAACTGGCAAAATTATGAATAAAAATGTAGACACTACTGACATTTTAAAAATAAGAAATATCAACAGGAAATAATTTGAATACCTTTTGCCAGCTATTCAGATAGCATAAATGAAATAGGCAATTTCATTATTGTATAAACATCACATCAAGCATCATATTTAATGGTGAAAAATTGAATATTTCCCCTTTAAGATCAGAAATAAGACATAGATATTTGCACTTTCCATTTCCATTGAGCATTGTACTGGAGATTCTAGTCAGAACAATTGGAAAAGAAAATGAAATAAAATGTACCCACATTGGAAAAGAATGTTTTGTATATAGACAATCCCCAGGAATCCCAGAATCTTTAAAAATAACAAAGTACAGAAAATTTGACTATGACAGTATATAAATATACAATTCCAGTGACTGGGGATGTAGCTCAGTGTTAGAGTGTGTGCTAGCATGCATGAAACTCTGGGTTCAATCCCCAGCACTAAGAAAAAGAAAAAGAAACAATTTTATTTACAGTAGCAGAATACAGTAGTATTTTTTTGTAGTCAGAAATACAGAAAAATATAGAGGATTTAGGAATATATTTAATAAAAGAAATGTGAAATAAATTCTGAAAATTTAAAATATTTTAATTATAAAAAAATAATGAAGACATAAGGTAATTGACTACCCATGCTTATGGACCAGAAGAAATAATATGTTGAGATTGCAGGATTTCACAAATTGATAAGCTGATGCAATGTTTTCACTGTCAAAAATTCTAGCTGACTATTGTGCAGAAATTGATATGCTAATCCCAAAATTTATATGGTAATTCAAAGATCCAAAACAGCCAAAATATTCTTGAAAACAAACTATCAATTCACACCCACTAGCATAGATATAATAGGAAAGGTAAATAATGACAAGGGTTAGTAAGAATGTGTAGTCATTGTAACTCTCCTGCATTGATGGTGAGAATGTAAAATGGTGCAGACACTATGAAAAGAATATAGCAATTCCTCAAATGTTAAACAGACTTACTTCGTGACCTTGCAATTCTACTCCTGGGTAGACACTGACTGTAAGTGAAAACACAGTCTCAAATTTCCAAACAAAATGCTTTTACATGGGGTCTGGGGCTGTAGTTCAGCGGTAGAGCGCTTGCCTCGCATGCATGAGGCCCTGGGTTCGATCCTCAGCACCACATACAAAGCAATAAAATAAAGACATTATGTCCATCTACAACTAAAAAAAATTAAAAAAAAAATACTTGTACATGAATGTTCATAGATAGCAGCATTATAAATAATAGACAAAAGGTGGAAACAAGCCAGTGTCTATCAAGTGATGCATGGATAAATAAAATATGATATAGCCAAACGAAGTATACTAAATGACAATAAAATGGAATGAATTACCAATACATGCCACAACATGTATGAATCTTGAAAACATTAATTTAACAGAAAAAAAGTCCAGTCATTTATATTAATGATCAGAAAAGTGTTATAATGACAAAATATATATTAGTTATTTCCTAGGGTTTGAGAAATTGTGTAAAATGGGAAGTGATTACTAATGGATATGAATTTTCTTTTATCCTTATTAATTTTATTTTTTGTTATGGATTTTCTTTTAGACATGAAGAAAATTGTGGTGAAGTTTGAACAAACCTGTGAGTGCAGTGAAAATTATTTTATTAACATTATTGTAAGATTTGTCCATATGAATAATATCAATAAACCTAAAAAGTGACACAATGGAAATCTGGATTAAGTAGAGAGTGGTATGGATGATAAGAATTCATCATTTTCAAATATATTTTTCAGCAGAGACAATAGATTGGATGAGAGAAAGAGAGGTGTCAAATGAATCTGATTATTTTAGGCTTAGAATGGCACTATGAGAATAGAAATTATATTTTAGTTCAAATTGGCACTATGAGAATAGAAATTATATTTTAGTTCAAATTCAAATATTTTTAAACTTAATGATAGAATAAATGTGTTATGCAGAATTTCCTATTTTGCTATTTCTAGTTAGATGTAATAGGCAGCTGCTAGAATGTCTTCCAATGATCTCTATCTCCTTGTATTCACTTGTTTAATTTTCCTTCTGTTGAGTGTGGACTTGCCTAATGACTGGCTTCTCATGCATAGTGTATGATAAAACAATGGATTATCACTTCTGATACTCTGATATTCTCTCTCTTTCTCTCCCTCTCTCTCTCTCTCATACTTTTCTTAGATCCCTATCTCTGATAAATAACAGCTATATTGTGTGATCTGTTCCCACGTGGCCAGGAATTCAGGGAAGATCCAGATGATGCTGAATTGAGATACTGAAACAATCCAATAGCTTGTGAGAAAATGAATCTTGAGAACAACCATTCAGGCTTGGCAGGAGGTCTATCCTCCAGGAACCTTGAAATGACTATCACTTTCTTGGAAGTCTTATAAAAGATCCTGAACTACAGCATCCAGTTAAGCTATGCTCATCTTCCTGACCTATGTAGATTGTGGCATAAATAATATATATTTTAGATCTTTATGTTTTGGGTAATTATTTATGAAGGTACAAATATACTTGATTTCTGAAGTAATTTACATAGATACTTGTATCAAATGGTTATGTATTTCATGAGATCCCTTCAGATCACATGAAATTGTCAAAAATGTTTATTTTATTTCATTATTTGATTGTGGTGAGAATACTTAACATGAAATCTACCTTCTGGACAAATTTTTAAGTACAGAAAATATTATTATCAATTAAAATACTCTCACAAACTCTAGAATTTATTCATCCTGCTAGACTAAAACTTTATGTATGTCTCATGATTAATAACTTCCCATTTTATCCTCCCCCCCAGTCCCTGTCAACCACTATTCCACTCTGAGACTCTTTGAACTTGACATTTTTAAATACCTAATGTAAGTGTAATCACATAATATTTATCTTTCTCTGATTGGTTTTTTTTAACATAGTATAATATCATCAATATTCATCCATATTATCACATATTGCACAAGTTCCTTCTTTTTCTCTATGCTTAATGCTTCAGATTTTATTATTAATAATGCATAATATATAAACATAATATATAAATACTAATGCATGTGAGTATATTCACTCTTCTGAATGTAAAGGCTTGTGTATCATCACTGAATTTCATGATTATTGGCTTTTCCTAAATTCCCTAACTTTATACCCTATTAGTTTTGTCAATCTTGACATCTTTTATTTGCTGTATAGCACAAGGCTGTATGTTACATAATCCAATAAAGATGTTGGCATTGCAAGCATCCATAGTCAGTTCTCTCTGACATTCATCTTATTGTGCCATAAATTCCATTTTCATATTCCTTTGATTTCTTTTTAATATGGCATCTATATAGCAATGTGAGTGCAGTCTATTATAACACAGATTTTCCATAGATGCTTTTTGATAGGTTTGTGTTTTTACAAGAACAATCTAAATGTCAGAATATTTTACTTCACAAAAATTGCATCTAATTATGAAAAAGTTATATAAATTTCATAAATGTGAATTTTTAAAAAGCTTGTGCCTGTATTTAAAGTATCTTTATTTACTTAGTCGAGAATAAGATACCCTACTATTTAATAGAACATCAAGAAAATTTACATTATTAATGAAAATGTCACCACTGAAGACAAAAAGTTGGTCCTTATCCTTTCAGGATAGTTTATGATCTGCAATTATTAGTGGACTGAAAACTCTCACAGGCTTGGGGATTTTAATGAGTATGTATGTAAAATTTAAAACAACAAAACAGTTTTAAAAAACTGTTTTCATGTGTCTATTGTGGAATAAAAATAAATAACTCAGGTTTATGCTACAGGCACTCTTCTTTCTGTGACTAAAATGATGTAGGTTAAATCAGAATGGTTTTTGGTAACTTTTTCATTAACTGCTTTCATGTTGGCTGATGCTTCTAGTTTTCTTCAGCCTTTGTCTGTTACCATCTTTGAAGCTTTGCATTTATTGAGATGCACAAGCAACTGAATGGCAGCAAAGATATATGGTTTATTAAAGGAAAAAGAACTGAAAAATATTTTTCTCCACTTTATTTTCATACTAAGTAAGGTATATTGTAGCTATCATGTCTTGGTTGACTGTATTATTATTAGACTAACGCTGTCTGCACAGACACACACATGTACACACATGATATATATGTCCATAGATTAAGTATGCACACACACATACATGCACATACACTGCATACATTTGTGCTCATATGTATGTGTGCAACCCCCACATACACATCCATGCTCTCACTGCATTTTACATGGACATACATTGAGCAATGACACTTAATAAAGCCTCTTCCAAACTCATGAAGGGTTAAAGAAGCAGTATGGCAATGTGTTACTCTTATATTTTTAAACATATATAACAGAAAATGAACTCCATCCAGAAAGTACTTAGAGAAATTTCACAAAAAGATTGTGCTGATTGATTGTGTTTTTAAACCTTTTCTGAAATATCAATATGAAACTATTAATATGTCATTTAAATCATTTTTGGAAATGTATGAGAACAATTGTGATATTGAGACTGACGACTCCTCTGCCACCAAGGTCAAATCAAGGAGTAGTTAGGAATATCAGGACAAATTTAAAAAGAAGTAGAGGGGAGGACACTTTTGATTTTTACCCATATAAATGTTCATTTAGTTTGAAAATCTCTTTCCATAATTGCTTCAATTGAAGCTAGATGAGTATTTCAAGATGTTCAATCTAAATTTGTGGACTGATGTTGTCTGTGATAACAGAATTTTAAAGCTAGAATTGATCAGTGGCATTATCTGGTCCAATGCTTTTGGTTGGCAGATGAGTTGATGTAAATTAATTATCTCAAAACTTTGTGGTGTAGAGAATGAAAAAGGGAGTCATTACTATTTCAGGGGAGAAAAGTGAGTCATGAAGACATTTAAAAAGTTGCCGGCTTTATTAGAATTTGTTACTAGCAGTTGGGGCTAATATTTATCCTGCCAACACCTCCTTCAGTGTTTTCTACTGTTCTGTCCTGTCTCAATACTGATGATGATTTGAAAGTGTCACCTGGATAGGAAAAGATAATCATTTAATAAGAAAGAAATATATTTCTTGCTTTCTGGACAGTACACATATTGTCATATCATGCTAATAGTAAAGGTGGGGTTCTGAACGTTACTGTTTAAAAGATCCTGTGTTTTATTGAGCTGAGCTCCAGAAGAAGAACAACATCATTTCAGTATGTGTGTTTAACAGACTTCACTTAAGTTGTAATATTTTGACTATGCAACACATAATAAGATATATTTTACAAAATATATTTATAAGTTTAAGTCTAGATTCTAGCCACGCTAACTAAACAAATGTAATTGCTCTGAATGGACTCTAAATAGCTTTCAACATTTCATTATGAGGCAATTACATCTGAGTCTTTCCCAGAGCTCTCAGCATGGCTTTTAAAAAGAAATTACACAAACAGGTGAAGTAAGCCATTATGAAATATAACCTACAAGCCTAAAAAAGCAAGGCTTCAGAGTGTTAGAGGAGTTGGTAAGTTTAAACCAAGTGAAAAACACGTTATAGTTTTAGGGTAACCACAAATGAGAAAATTTAGCAAGCTTACTTAAGGTATGTTTATTTTTGAAAAGGAGAAATTTACTTAATTTTACATTGCTATGAAGCAGTACAAAATTTATTAGCGCTTCCCTAAGTTTTAAAGAAGACTTTCTCTCTCTCTCTCTATATATATATACACACACACACACACATACATATACATATATATATGCACACATATGTAGACATATATACACACATATATAGATATATAGAGACATTATATCACATGTATAATTGATATATGTGTCTGATATATGTATATATTATATATACATATATATGTATATTTGACTATTTAAAGGAAGGTATAGCTACATATTTATCTATTTAAAGATATAACTGCACACTTTCTGTATTTAGAAAGGACATGGCACTATTGAGTGCTTGCTGAGTGCCAGGAACTACCTTAAGCACATTATACATACCCTCACAGCAATCCTATGTAGTAGTTGTTTCTATTATCCTCATTTGTACACAGGGGGAGGCTAAGATATAGAGAATCTAAGTAATTTATTCAGGATTAAGAAGTCATTGCTAGAAGGTCAGGATTCAAACAAGGTATTCTGGTGACTGAGTTCATGATCATAACTGCTTTTCACGTTATTCACACTTACTTCTAAAGGTTCTTTGTGCTGATCTAAGGCTATCCTGGGAATTTAGAGCTGTGAAGAGGGGGAGTTAACATAATAACGAGGCACAACTTTATAAAATATTATAGCATTCATGTGAGGGCTCAACTTCCATATATGTCTTTTAAAAATGAAGAAAAAAACAATCATTCAGTACGAAAGAATTGTTCATGTTCATGAACAGGGTTCCCTAACCGAGACATAGAGTCTTTGTGCCCTGTAATTATCACAAACCCTTTGTGATTATATGTCCTACTGTGTGAAAATGTGTATCTGAGTGTTTTTCTGGGGACAAGATTTCTATCTTCCATTATATTTTTTGTCGGGGAGGGTGCCAGGGATTGAACTCAGGTTACTCAACCCCTGAGCCACATCCCCAGCCCTATTTTGTGTTTTATTTAAAGACAGGATCTCATTGAGTAGCTTAGTGCCTCACTGTTGCTGAGGCTGGCTTTGAACTTGTGATCCTCCTGCCTCAGCCTCCTGAGCCTCTGGGATTACAAGCATGCTCCACCATGCCTGTCTTGTCTTGCATTACACTTTTAAAGGGATACATAACTTCATTAACATCTACAGCAGAGGTGGGTAAACATTTTAGTAAAAATCCAGAGAGAAATATCTTATGCTTTTTGGGCCAGATGGTGTAATATATAACTGCTCAACTCTACTGTTGCTGTGGAAAAGCACCTGCAGATGATATATAAAGGACTGATTGTAGCAATGTTCAAATAAAATTTCATATGTGGACTTTGAAATTTGCAGTTAGTATAATTCTTATCTTGTAAAATATTGTTCCTTTGATTACTTTTCAGTCATTTAAAATGTAAATAACAAAACACAGTTTCTTTTTTTAGCTCAGGGATCATAAAAAACAAACAGTAATCCACATTTAGCCAATGGGTCCCAGTTAACCAGCCGCTGGACTGGACAAGTGATTCTTCCCAGCATCATGGGCATCATTTTGAGAATTTCCTGAAAATGCAAATTCTCAAGCCATTCTGCTGATCTCCTGAATCAGCAGCTCTCAAAGTAAGGCCCAGTGTCTGTTTCAAACAGCCTTTTAGGTGAAATGAAGACACTACAGTTTGAGAGCCACTGATCTTGAGTCATTGTTCCAATTATTCAATTTATCCATCCATCCTATTTTTCTTGCAACAAATGATTTTTAAGAGGTTAATTATATTGCATCTGGAATGTAATACAGAAATGGAGGAGAAAGTACTTATTTTTTCATTTTCATAGATACTCTAATAATTTTCTAATAAAAGAGAAGGTAGAGACCCTGAAAATGACTTACTTCTTGAAATACATAATTGTATATATATGTATGCATATATATCACATATATCTCTCAGCCTCATGCATATACACACTCCTGAAATAAAATATCACAAAACACAGCATGTTTTCTTAGTACATGTGCTGTACTCTGATATTGTTTTATTGTATTTCTATAGGATCCATTATAATAAACTGATTTTATAATGCACTACTAGATCAGAACTTATAGTGTGAAAAATACCACAATAAAATGTGCTTACCAGTGCAAATTCCTTATTGAGGATCATTTGCTCAACTAAAGATGACTCATTGTGAAAGAGATGGGGCTGCATGTGGCTCCACATGTGAGGAAACCACCAGAACTCATCTACAGACCTCAGCAGAAGATCATCTCCTTCATCTTCCTCTTCAGTCCCTAGAAAACACAAAAAATGACTTCAGTGAAAATTTATACTAGTTTAAAGGTTATTTTTATAAAATTTCTTTAATTTTTCATGCTACTGATATATAGGTCCAATTATGTGTTTTTTTTTTTAATCAGGAAAAAATGACTATAGTTGAAATTACATCAGAGACTAGGGATTTGGCGAGTCAGGGGGGTAGGTGGTGCTAGCCCTAGGAGCAGGCAGTTGTGTAATTTAGAATTTAGGAGTACTTGATTACTGATATATTTTTAGAATTGTTAGTATGTTGTAATAAAAAAGTAGATCTACTTTTACATCATTTGTTTTTTATTTTAAAATTATCAACAGAGAAATTATCAAATTCTCTCTCACTGTACAAAGAGAACCTGATCAAAGATAATTCCTTTCCTCTTAAAAATTTTCATATATATCTATACATATATATGTCAAAAATTGAGTTTGTAATTTAACTAATGAATTGTGTTAATTTTTTTCTCATTTCAAAAATCATGCACCTTTATTATAGAAATGTAGAAAGCATAATGAAGTAAGATAGAAATCCAAACAAAAACAAAGACAAAAAAAACCCCAAATCATATATAACCATCCTCTAGAACTAACTAGTAGAGACATTTTGTATCTTTCCTTAAAACATGTTTCTATTTATTTTTAAGTGAATAAATAATTTAATACCATCTATGTTACTATAGTTGTGAACTTTTGCAATTTCCTATGGCCAATAAAGTATAAAACAACTTGGGTGTCTTTTTAAATATAGTCATTGTTCCTGGTATATAGTCCTTAATCCATAGTCCTCAAAAGTTGGAAGAATCACCTGGTTTAAATAGGATTTTGACAACTCAGATGGCAATACAAAGAGTAAAGAAATGGAAGTTTAAAAATTGGGCAAGTCCTATGAATAAGATGAGCAGACAACATTCTTAATTTTTGTTAAATTTAGCTAAAACCATTAGTAATACAGACTCACAATTTATTGACTTTTGTTAATATAGTAAAAGAATATTGAATATTGAAATCCAAAAGAGTTTATCATTTCATCTGTAGCATCTTTATACTACAGATATTTCTCCAGGCCACAATTTGACAGACTCAGTCATAGATTAGAAAGAGTTACTTCATGTCACATGTGATGAAGGAATTGATGGTTCTCCCAACCCTCTGGAATTAGTCTACTGTGCTTTGAATACAGAATGTTTGAGAAATGCTTCTATTCACTTTAAACTCTGCTGATCATTATTGCAAGTGGCAGGCGGCGCATAACGCATACTTGACCAGGAAGAAGGTCAATTACTCAATTTAAAGAAAAATTTGCAGACTATTGATATAAACAGATGCATAACTGATCATAAAATCTTAGTAATTTTTATATCAGAGATTATGCTAATTTATAAACACTCTCCATAAGTTTGTGAATGACATTTAAAGCCTCCTTTTAAAAATTTTTCAACATCATGGATTAATTTCTGCCAGCCTTTCTCTTATTTTATGCTGGACATATAAGCCAAAACCACATGAAGCAGACCCTTGACACTGGAAACAGCTTAATGAAAAATATGATACAAGTCATGATGAAGGAACAGCAGAATTCCGAATGTTTTCAAACCCAGCTAAATGAAAATGTTGTAGTGTTGACTTATACAACACACATATTTTCAGTAATTAACATGTACTTGAATTATGTGTGAAAGTATAATTTGTGGTCCATATATGCCCATAGTAACACAAATTACATTTCATTTAAATATCTGTGGTCAAATTGAGCCTTTTACTTCTAACTCAATCTAAATTCAAATCTAGATCATCATTAGTAAAAAAGTGAATTTTATTCTTACTTTAAAATTATACCCTTTTACTTTTCCTGATTCCCAGAATTTAAGAAGTAATTTGATTAAGAAGTATTATATATAAGGAAGTTAATTTCTTTGCTATCACTTTCAGAGGACCTGTGCTATAAGATAATATGCTTTTAAGAAGAGTTCTCTTAAGTCTGGCAAAATAAGACAATTTTATAGTAAGATCTGGAGTGTAAGTCAACATCCTTAAATGTATAGTTTAAAAGTGGGGGTGGGTGCTGGGTTGTTGCTCAGTGGTAGACCTCTTACCTGACATTTGGGAGGCACTGGGTTTGATTCTCAGCACCATATAAAGAAATAAATAAAATAAAGGTTCACCTACAACTAAAATAAATATAAATTTTTTAAAAAAGGTACAGTAGTAATCTTAAAATAAGATAAATAAAATCCAGTGTCAGTAATCTCTGTTTTGTTTGTACAAATATCTGCTTAGTATTATTCCTAAATAGTAAGAAGATATTTTCTAATTTTCTTTGTATCTTGAACCAACATAGTCCCATACAGGTAAATATAGAATAAATTAATTTTAAGCATTATACTAAGTAAAATGAGATATGATGAAAATTGAATAAAAGCTACCTGCAGTTCCAAAAAGCAATGCAAATTATCTACTGCTTATTTTTTAATATTTGATTCTTATATAAAAACACTCTTAAAATCATTATAAACAGAGTACTAGCAACAAGCTATAAGTTGTTCCAAATGAAAGAGATATTATTATCTCCATTATGGAGATGTGGAAACTGAGGCATACACAGTTTAAGTAGCCTGGTTTTGTTCATGTAGCTAGTAAAATGTCAGAACTTGGATTTTAACATAAGCATTCTGTTTCCAGTATCTAGTCTTTTAATCCACCCTTTACAAGAAACAAAAACACAAAAAATAATCAAAGTAGAAAGAATAGAATTTTTTTATTATTTTCATGTTTGAAAGTTATAACTACATAAATTGGTATTTTTTATAAAAACTAACTCTCATGGAAAAAATCAACATTAATCCAATTTGCAAACATCATTCATGAATTAATTATTGATCGAATCATTCTCAATTTATTATGAAATACCAAGAACAGCAATAATTGTATTCACTGAAAAATAAAATTTGTGGCTCCTCCATGCCTAGAAGTCATCTTCTTAATGCTATAATGTCTTCAGTTTTCAATTGAACTTTCATTGTGCGATTTCAATCATGTTGTAAACATTTCCCGACTAAAATATTTCACTCCAAACCCCATACTTTTATTTTTTTCCTTTTAATCAACACCATGTCCTTCCTCTTTCAATTTGGCACTTGCGGATGAATGACTTTTATGAAAGGCTTAGTAATATGCTCTTTTGGGTTGAGATTGTTTTTAGCATGTGAAGGAGAGAGAAGCTGAACAAGAAAGAACACATGAGAAATACAAATAAGTGAATCAGTTTGAAATATGCAGAATCAATCATTATTACACTGGACATATGTGATTAAATGTCTTCAAAACAATGAAGCTCATCAATCAGCATCCTTATGCATCGGGAAACCAGATCATCTGGGGGAAGAACTAAGGCTGTCATTGCCACAAGGCCATCTCTGCATGGTTACACATCACAGCCAAGTGCACACAAAAGGAGAGCACTTGCTTGATTTGCAATCTTTTTTCCTAAATGTTAAACCGCTATATAGGAATGTGACTACAGGAGGGTGAGACATTGCCTTTCTGATAGTGGGTATCACTAATGTGTAATTCAGCCCTGAAAGAAACCTTGATATACCTGTGTGTGTTAAAAAGTATTTAACATGACATGATTGCACCCTTGAAAAACGTTATGGATGATTTTCAATGTTCCTATGGATAAAACAGCATACTAGTTAAATAAAGGTGACATTTATATGAAGGTTATTAATCTTCCAGGATTTGCCATTTTATACATACTGTTTATTCTCTAAAGTACACTATCACCATAGTATAGCAGCAGAGTGTTTCTTCCATTATTTTTGTTAGGATAATTTTAACACAAAGAGTCAATAAGGTTTGCTTAAGAGATATAATGAAAGCCAGGCTCAGTAGCACACACCTGTAATACCAGCTATTCAGGGAGGCCGAAGCAGGAAGTTTGCAAGTTCAAGGCCAGCCTCAGCAACTTAGTGAGAACCTGCCTCAAAAATGAAAAGGGCATGAGGATGTAGCTCAGTGTACAATGCCCTAGGTTTAATCTCTAGTACCACAATTTACAAAAAATAGAGAGAGATAAAATTAAAATATTGCTTTTTTTTGTATCTTCTTTCAACAGTTATCCCTGTGATATTGATTGGTATGCTGCTCATTGGATGTGTACTGTGTACATGTTCAGGATGGTAAAGAGGAAATGAGACGCGTCATCACTTCCATGAACATTAATTCTGCAAACGTCTGGCAGGTTTAGTAGGTCTGAGTATGAAAAGTAAATAAAAACGGAGGTGATTATCCAGATACATTTCAGCCAAAAGAATGCTTTCCTTACACTATATAGCTATTTAAGACAAAATAGTATTGTTTGTGCGTGAGCTCCAAAAAAATCCCATAATTTTTCTCCTGCGTGAGTAGATGTAGCCTGTACAGTTATCTGCTTTATAACTTCATAGTCAGAGCTTCTTAAGCCTGAACTCATTTCTTGAGGATGCTTTTGAAGAAGATTTACAAAATCATATCTATTTTCAAAATTGTAAGCTGAAATTGCTTTGCCTGTGCAGATATGATGACCCAAATCTATTCTACAAAATATCCTTTTAAAATATGCAATCATTTGATTTAGCAACTGGTCTAAATACTAATTTTCCTTCTATTACTTTAAGCAGATTTACATGTTATAAAGCAGGAGAAAAAAACATCAACAAAAAGTCAATAAGACATTACTACTTCAATATTCTAATAAACCATGCTGGGCTTTTATATTAAATAGTATCTTTGGGTAAACAAGCTCCATTTATGATAATTAAACACTACCTTTGCATGAGATATTTGCAATGAATCAACAAACTGCATACATGCACAGAGAATACTGTGAAATGTTTCCACCAAGATGCTAGTAGAAACAATGCAAGGTCCTAAACAAAGCATTTAACTCACTGCATAAGAGCACAAATAAGTGTAGAGGAGATATTCTTTTAATACAAACCCCAGTAAACTTTAGTAGTATTTTTGTCTTTGCAAGACAGTTCTATACACATTGTTTTATCTATGTTAGAGGCAGTTAGTACAATGCTAATATTCAGAAAAGGAAAGTCAAAATCTGAAAGTGAGGGTATAAAGAGGTGAGAAATAACAATATGGAGTAAGTGGTAATGAACATCAATCCCATTTTGAGAATATTTTGAGAGGCTTAGATTGAACAAAGGTTTAACTATGACTAGGTAGATAGGGAAAAAAATGCGAGCTTGATTGTGAAGGTTTTCATGGGTATTGAGCTAAATCTGTCTTCATATTTTCAGGTAAAAATCCTGCAAAGGAAGGTCAGTTAAATTTCTTTGAGGCTATAAAATTTCTCTCCCATCACTAGATGTGTTTCAAAGGTAAATAATATGTACAAAAGTCTCCATCACCTCGACTACTCAAAAATTTTAAAATATTGTCCACTATTATTAGTATTGGTATCATCATTGCCATCATTACTGAAGTATGCTCTCACTTGGGCTGTGCTGACAAACAAGATGCACAGTCATACTTAAAACAATGATTATAGTTTCTTGTACTGAGTTGAAAAAGTCAATTATCTTTCTCTTTTGCCCTTGATTTTAATAGTATTTGCCAAAGTAAACGAGCTCATTGATTTTGGATTTGGCTTCTCATATAATGCACCCAAGTTTTTCCCATAATCAATTTGGACATTCTGTTTCTCCTACTTATGGAACATTTATAATCCTATCTCCTATTTATATGTAGCTGCCTGAGAATACAAAGCTCCTTCTTACCTGTATGGTAAAACTTCCCTGAAAATCCAAGGTTGAAGGTAAAATTTGCAACCTGAGTGCGCAGTAAATTTTGAGTCTCTAGTAATGCCTGAAATAAATAAGAAATTAACATGATTTTAGAAAAATAAATATGAAGCTTTAGGATGCCTCTTTTGTAAATGTGTGTGCATCAGTGAAACAATTTGAGCTTTGTTGGTTTTTGGGTTTTGATGGAGACTGTTATGTGGTATTCATATTTCAGGTCTTATAATTACCATGGTTGTTATTTTTATTGAAGGTTAGCAAATTACAAAACAGTGAAGTCCTGAGCACATTATGCATTGCTGAGAGGCAATTCTCCAACTGCACAGCACTGACATCATTTTTCATTTCTGTGTGAGACATTTCTTGAATTTGAGAGTATTATATTTCCTTTCCTTGGGGAAAAATTTTCAGAATTGTTGGATGTAGACAAGTCTTATATATGCCAGTAAGGAATAGGAGGGAACTTTTGTCTGAACTACAATTTAGTATTTTATTTAACTGTGCAAACTCTCCCATCATTTTTAAAGCATAATTACTGAGTTGAAATCTTGAGTTTTTACTTTAAAAGTTAAAGAGCACTGTATATTTTATAAGGTATTATTTGCAAATCTAGAGACATGAAAGAACACATAAGAATAAATAAATACTCTTTATACTACTAATTCCATGAAGAAATGCTCTCTAAACATAAAAATTTCACTAATTTCTAGACTTGAAATTGTACTACATGAATTTCTTGTTTCTAGACAGGTTAAGAACATTTAATAATTAACCAGAGTTAGTCATGCAAATTTTCTGTCAATCCCTCCAGTACTGTTATTTCTATGTGAATTCCTATGTGAATACATGCAGCATAATCCAGAACTCATATCCCTAGGCTTTTTGCTTGCTTATTGGTCACTTACTGATTCAGAATGCTTTTCCTATTTTTTAAATGGATTTTTAAAAGAGGATTCACTTTGTTCTAATGGAAATAAGAAAGTCATTTAAAACTAATTTTTGGTTACCTCTACCATCTGTTAAGGTGAATAAAAAATCAAAAGTTTAATAAATTCTTCTGTTTTAGTATCAGTGGATAAGTGTTTGCTTCAAAAATTTGTGAACCAAAATATTTACTACTTTTGTCCTGAAAACTAGTTTAATTTTGAAGAAAAAAAAAATGACCAAATAACTAAAAGATCGATAGACTCTACAGTCAGTGACTGTTTGAGACCATAATTATACTGCATGTAATCATGGCCAATCTTAAAAATTTTAGCAATTATATAGACAATGGAAAAATACACTCATTAGTTTAACTTATTTCTATAAAATATTGAAAACCATTGTCAAAAAGATCAAAGCAAATATTAAAAGGAGGATGGAGTTAAAATTAAAATGTACGGAATTAGTTGAGCTTATTGGTAAATGCTATGGAATATAGCCTTAAAATAATAAGACCAGGCATTGCTTTTTTCTTTTAATGACTCTTTTTTCTGCTTTCAGATACTTTTTGCTTTATTAAATGTTCATCCTCAGAGCTTCCATATCTTGAAGCATATATAAATATATTTAATTTCTCCCTTCGCCTCCTCTATTCCAATCCACCTGTATTTTTTCCTTGGAGTTCTTGAAGTCATTCTTTATTTTACATTTATTTATCCATCATCCATTCTTTCTTGTTATTGGTCATCCACTCTTAGATGAAATAAATATTAATTATAAGTATTCGGTTTCATAAGCATGACCTATATAACCAGAACCTTACCGCCTACAGAGGGAGACAGATATGAAGTATAGTCACACAAATGTGTAATGGCAATTCTTGACAAGTGCTGTGAAAGAAATCTCAATCATACTGTGAAAGAAAAACATGTTAAAAGAGGACCTTAGATTGGGGAATGGGCCTACATTTTTGGTGCTTTCTTAGGAAGAATATAATATGGATCAAAAAGTTTATTTTTCCCAGATCAATTTGCCACCACCATAGGGAGGACCTTATTAACTATTTTCTTAGAATTTTAAGATACTATCATGCCCAACAGTGTTTCCGTCTTCCACTTCCAGCTTCCTCTATCTTACTCTCAGGGCTCAGGCTATTCATTTGAGGTTCAACTTTTGTCAGTTATTTCCCTTCTCTTGCCTTTATCTGTGAAATGGGACAGTGATAAATATTTATTTGATACTATTATTGTGAGGATTACATCATAGAGGGCATGCCAAGTATTTAGCTTAGTATCTGCTATAGACAAAGAACTCCTTAAGAACTGTTATGGAACATGAATATATCATTCCCTACCTATTAAGTAGGTATCCTTGGTGTCTCCACATTTCTAATTAAGCTACATATATTGCTTCTTCCTCCAAACCATCACATACTCTGGGTATGCTGAATTATTCCTACCTCCACATTTTTCCATGCCATTTCTCACCCTCTTCCCTTTGTTAGAAAACCACTGTTAGTCTCCATCCCATTCCGCAAACCTCATCCATTCTTTAAATCTCTGCCTAAATGCTGTATTTCTGGATGAAGCTTCTCTAATGCCTCAAAGGTCTTCCTTTTCTTGTCTCTCACAGGAAATTACCAAATCATTTTTTTAAGATTTCCATAATTTTCTAATTTGTTTCATATACTCTGTATCTTATTCTCTCTCTAGTCTATAAGCACCCTTAGGTTGATCAAACCTTACTCCTTTTTACATATCCCATGTTACTCAGTGAACCTTTATATATATGAAAAGTGTTCAAAGTATGATAAAAGCATGTATTAATACACAGCTATAAACATAGTTTATTTTTATTATTACCATTTTTTCAATGGTAAAAATGATAAACACAATTTGTAGGACTTTCCAAAAATGATATCAGAATAATATAGATAAAATATTACATTTTCCCAGCATGTTATGACACTGAAAATTTCTAACATTATTTTATAGGTCTATTAAGACAAGCTCAAAGAGACAAGGCTGGATGGATTTTCTTCCACTGGTGTTAATTAGCTATGTGAAAAATTTGACAGATCTTTTCATTGTTAAAAGAAGTAGAGTTATGTAGTTGTAAACTACTAACAAGTAATCTTGATTAATGTAAGAATTAAAATGTCAAATTCTATAAGCACGAACAGATGAAATGAATAAAAAAGGCAAATCTTAAAAGGTTCAAAGTTTTCTTATTTCCATGAATAAATGTTCTTTGGTTTTCAAAATCAGATTAAGGAGTTTTCTATGTTTTTCAATGATAAAAAAGAGAAACAAATAGTATTGAATATATATAAATCTAATTTTGAAAATTAAAAATCTGAAATAAGTTTAGAAGAGAAAAGTGCTCAGCTATGAATATAAAAGAAGAAAGTGGGGAAAAAACAAACAATTGAAATGCAAGAAAAACTAAAATGTTCGAAGAAAGATCAGAGCAAGAAAACATGATTACAAAGTTAAGAATACTAAAGCATAAGAAAACTTCAAAAATATCCATATTTTGCAAAATCTTACTAATGAACTGGAAATAATGTCTCAGTTTTAGAAAAAATCAAATAGTAAAGCTTAGCAAATATTTATAAATACACTTTTCTCTGCCTGGATATTTTTTCGGTACATTTAACTAACTATTGAAGATATATGTAGAAATAAAATATACTAAGACTTGGGACAATAAATAATAATTAATTGTCTTTTATAGTTTGCAAATCATAAAAAATAACACAAATGAATTTGAATTTTTCTCTTACATTATTTATGAAGACCTCACTTAATTAGACATTTAAGGGAGTAAACACATAGCTTAAGAGAAAATGTAGATCATTATTTTAGTAATCATAGCTTTTATTTATTCAACATTCCTATAATGAATCCCTTAGTATTTCATAAAAGAAGCTCAACTTTCCCCTTACATATGTACTTACTGTTAAAAAGAGTGATGGTGTTCAAACTATGTTGCAGAATACTTTCTCAAGGAGATTGCTAAAATTGTCAATTCTGGAGGCCCATTTGCAAATATTGATTTATACTGTCATTGGGCCCAGGAATATGTATTTCATTATAAACTCCAACTGGCTATAAAAAATGCCAAGTAATTGTTTTGAAGTTACCCATAGGACATGAATCACCAGAATGCTTGTAAAATACCTCTTCTCAGGCTCATCATCTTGAGATTCCAAATTGGCAAGCACAGGATGGAGCTGAAGGAATCTGTCTTTTAACAGTGATTCATATGACTTCAAACTAGAGATTATTTTACCCAAAGAACTTGGGGGAAATATTGTGTTAGTGCATCATTTATATTATTTTCAAGGCATGTTGCACATGTCTTAATTAATTCTCTTTTTTAGGTTGTTACTTGATAGTATTAACCTTTTCCCTAATAGTATTAAATATTAATAGTATTAAGTGTATTTAATTAATAAAGCATAGATGCTTATATACATACTTTCATATAGCCTACACTTTCAAAACTTTAAAATCAAATATTTCAGGGCAATAGTATTTGCTTTTGTGTCTTATACAGTCTTTTATTTTACTGAATAACTCAATAAAATTGCATCTTATCCTAACTCAATCTTTAGGTGGGAATCAAAAAGAATATTAGTTATATTCTTATTTTCTGGGTTGAAAAAAATTTGCTTCATAGTCCACTCAGATAACCCAAGGAGGAGACCAAAATTGAACATGTTTGCCCCAACACTCAGTCTAAACTTAACAACCTCAGGCCCAATGCAGTAACTCTGTGTGGCTATTAAAGATGAAATGGAGTCCATGAATTTTTGTGCAGAGAATATTATTTGTCAATGTACAAATGAAGATAACTAGGTCCAACCCAGGATGAAAATATGAAGCTTCTGAAGTTTACCTTTGAAAGTCCCTGCCTTCCTTCTTGTTCATCTTTTTTCCCCCTTTAGAAGCAATCCCCATCTTCTGTTAAACTCTTACTGCTAATAAAAGAGGAAATTATCTGATAAATGTATGAATTTAGCGAAACTTATTATAGCAACATGCTAGGTCTTCTAAGTAATTTCACATTAAACAGTGTAGCTTTGATTGTGGAATGAATGAGTTCATTAATGAAGAATGGACAAATATCTTTAATGAGCATACTGAACAAATGTGGATGTCTTCTATGAGGAGAAAAGTTCAGGATGTCCTTTTGCTGAAATCATGCTCAACTGAACCAAAACCTGCTGTGCCAAATACTACCTTGATATTTCAGAGTAATTCATTCTTATGCCTTTTTACCCATCCCTTAAGTGCTCCATCTCATCTTTTCTCTCTGGTTAAGTCTCTAGGCATCTGGAGGTCACTGTCTCTAGGATTTCTTCATTCTTCATGCCCTTCTTCCTTTTCATTTACTTATTTAATGGTTCAGTATTATTAAGCTCTTGCTATGTTTCTGGTATTCTCCCAGGTACTAGGGATACAGTGGAGGTAGTAAACACAATATCTAACATTATTGAGCTTTAACTACATGAAACAGTGAAAAACACTCTACTTGAATTATTTCTTTAAATTTTCTCCTTTATTAACTGTATTTTGCAACTAGGGAAAATAAGTCACGACAAAGTGCCTGACAAAACAAAACTGCTAAGTTTTCCCTTTTCATGGAGCTTATAGTCTTTGGGGGTACATAGAAGAAACACATTGCAAAACAATCAAATAGTCATTTAATTTTACATTGTTATTAGTGTTGCAAAATATAATTTTAGTATATGACATTGTTGAAAAATAAATAGAGTACCTAGTTTCAACAGGGTATGCAAGGAGATCAATGAAGTCTTCCCTGGAAAAGTGCCCATTTTATTGAGATATGAAGAATAGGAGGCTGGCTATGCCTACAATGGGAACCTGAGAGTCTG
The DNA here is from genome assembly GCA_004024805.1 of Geosciurus inauris. Lineage (NCBI taxonomy): Eukaryota > Metazoa > Chordata > Mammalia > Rodentia > Sciuridae > Geosciurus > Geosciurus inauris. The sequence goes on along the minus strand of PVHX01005145.1, from coordinate 72,732 downwards.
CCTCAGACAAAGGGATCAGTGAGAATAAGGTTTGGTGAGAACAAACAAAATGTGATTTACATTGTAAATTGATTCATCTGGGTACTAGCTCAGAAGAAACAAGGGTTTCATTTAGGAGACCTGTGGAGTAGTTTTTGTAAAAGTTACTAAGGCATGGTTTCTATTGGTAGTATTGGAAATATGAAGAAGCAAGTGTTGTGAGTGTTCGTGATTCAATGCAGGAAGTGAGGTGGAGTGTGTTTCATGAATGATTCAGGTTTCTGACATTCAGTTCAGTGGAGAAGAGTTGGAAAGAGTTTGAGGGGAAAAAAAATCAATACTTCCACTGCTACCCTAAAAGTTGCTCCCACAGTTGTATGACTGTGTTGTTGAAATCTCTATATCACCCAAAGTAGGAAAGACAAAGCTTAAAGTTATTGCTTTCACATCTTTGTTACCCAGGATTAGAGGGTAAATTCAAGAAACTAATTACCCATGTAATGTATCTATTCATTACAGGGGTGGTCTCATAATATAAGTAATGCTTTTCATACTGGAAGGTTAATCATTGAAACTGATTAAACATACTGGCAAAGAAAAGAAAAAAAACTGAAAATTGGTTTGACCTTGTAAGATAATATTAACTCGTGTCACGTATGTGAAGAGTTTGCATTTTCTACTTGATTATCAAAGAACACAAGAAAGGTTATATAAATCATTAAATTTAAAGTGCATTTATAGTGTTGTAAATTTTATTTGATTCCATCAGCAAATCATTTCACGTGTTCTGTCTCCCTTCCTTGTGGTTTGATGGATTTGTCTTGTGCCCTAAACTTAGTTACAGGAGAGTGTCCTGTACACCTCTATGTGTACAGAATTCTAAGTCACTAATATCCATCCATTCTGAAAGTGAGATGGGTTTCTGCTTGCGTCCTGATTAGCACTCTGATTCTTTCCTTGGGACCACAGAATTTCCTTAAGAATGGTGGGATATTGCTTGGTTCTTGTTAGCCTCAATTTCCCTTTGAACTATATTTTTGGTTTTAGGTCATCACAAACTAAGACTATTGTTATGGTTTAGATATGAGATGTCCCACAAAAGCTCATTCTTGAGACAATGCAAAATTTTTCAGGAGCGAAGTGGTTAGATTATGAGAGATATTACTTAATTAGTAGATTAATCCATTGATATGGATCAAATGATTGATAACTATAGGCAGGTAGGGTGCAGCTGGAGGAATCAGGTCACTGTGGGCATGCCTTTGGAGCTTACATTTTGTCTCTAGTGAGCAGAAATCTCTCTGCTTCTTGATTGTCATATCCTGCAATTTTCTTCTGCTATGCCCTTCTGCCATGATGCTTTGCCCCAAAACTATGGAGGACCATGCAGGACCAACCATGAATTGATCTCTAAAACTGAGCCAAGATGCAGCTTTCCTCTTCTATTTTGTTCTTTTCAGGTCTTTGGATCACAGTAATGAAAAGTTGACTAAACAGCTATGTTTGGCTCTCACTGCCTCTGTCCCATCTGTGTTAGTTTTCCATTACTTTGACAAAAACAATCAACTTACAGGAAATAAAGTTTTATTTTAGCTCAAGGTTTCAGAGATTTTAGGTCATGCTTACTTAACCCTGCTGTTTTGAGTCTGTGGTGGCATGGTGTATCATGGTAGGAGGGTTTAGCAAAGGAGGCCTGCTTACCTTGTGGAGTGAAGGAGCAAAGAGATAGGAAGGGGCCAGTCTCCCAATACTCCCTTCAAGGACCCTCCTCAGTGACCTAACTTCCTTCCAATAGTCCCCACCTTTTTTTTTTTTTTGGTACTGCAGATTGAACTCAGGGGTACTCAACCACTGAGCCACATCCTCAGCCCTATTTTGTGTTTTATGTAGAGACAGGGTCTCACTGAGTTGTTTAGCTCCTCACCCTTGCTGAGGCTGGCTTTGAACTCGCGATTCTCCTGTCTCAGCCTCCCAAAGTGCTGGGATTACAGGCTTGTGCCACCGCACCCAGCTTAGTCCCCATCTCTTAAAGGTTTTAGCATGTCCCTGTATCACCAAACTAGGAAAAGACATTAACCCATGGGCTTTTGAGGGGCATTCCAAACCCAAACTATGACACCAACCTAGTTAATTAAAATTTTAATTCAAATAAGTAAATTTGAATCAAACACAAACTCATTATGACCTTTAAAATGTATTATTTAAGCCACTAGCATCTCCTTTATAAGTTGATTTTACTCTAACCCTGGTCTTCAATTCTGTTATTTAATTTATTCTTTCTATAAGATTTTGTTCCTAAGTCTTCAGGATGACCCATAAGACGTTTTAGGATGTAAAAAGATTCATGTATTGCAACTTCAAAGTTCCTTGTTCCTGTGGTATGATTATTTTCTTTAAAGCTTTTTATAATGTAATAACAAAAATGATTGTCTTTTTTGCCTTAGACCACAGTATTTAAGTAGAGTAATAGTGAGGTAAAGCTAGTTTGTATTTAGAATTTTTCTGGGGAAAGTAAAATGAAACTAGTTATGGCAAGCTCAATGACTAAAAGCCTCAGGAATAATAAATCAAATAGGAAAGGAAACATACATACATACATATGCACACACACATCACACAAAAAATAAGAAAAAAGGAAATTCAAAATATACATTGGATAGAGTAGGAGCCAAGTAGTTTATAAAGGTTACCAGAAAGTCTCATAAGAGTCTGTACAGTACTGGATTCAAGTTCTCTTTGTGCTAGGTTGGAACTTGAAAGTGTAATTTTAATCCTACTCTGCATACTTTTAGCTACTGGGTAGGAGATCAAATTGATGGAAATGTCTTTGTACTGTTTGTGAAAGCTCCAGAGCAGGTCCTGATCCAATCACCACCTTCAGTGTGCAGAGTATAGAAGTTCCAGTTGTATTCTACACTGAGCCACCATGGACAAAATCACTGCATAAAGGAATAGTCAGTAAAACAGACTTCCTTAACACAGAAGAGTGTTTTCCAAAGTGTGGCCTATGATCACTAGATCTGTGAAATATCATAACTCTGTGGAAAAATAATTCTATGTTCTACATGTTTAGGAAATACTCTGTTATACATCATCATTTGGGAGGTTCTTCATGCTTATTAACATGTTAAAGTCCTTTAGTAGTAAAGTCTTGTACTTGATTTAGCTTAGCTTTAACTATCAAGCAGCAACACCTACCCCCACTTGCTCAAGTGTCATTTGCACTCTTTTAAGAAAAAAATCATTATATGAATAGTTAAACCATGGGGACAGAGATGTTTTCTGGGAACATGCCTTCTCTAATTAAATGTAGTTTCCTATTTATTATACGATGCAAGCTGCAAAATATAGTAACTTGATTTTATATAAAATGTGATTCTATATATGCATTTAGTCATATAATCACATTAGCTGTCCACAGAGATTTGTACAGAAGAATATTTTACCATTATTCCAGGATTTTGCTCTCTCTAAAGAGCTTTTGATCAAGATCAATTTCATAATATTATGGAATGATGCAAATATATTTAGAAATAACAATTACACTTTAAGTAAATACGATGCTGCTTTTCATGGAGCATCTTTTTCTAGGTGATAAATCATTAAAAACAAGTACAAAATTGTTTTCATTAACAAATTACTTCTTAAAGACAAAAATATTCTTAAATATATTTTTCAGTTTATTTTTTAGGCCTTAGAAAATGTAAGCTTCCAAGCCAGCCACCTCCTAACCAAGGTCACTGGTTTCCATTCCTGGTACTACTTTTTTTTGCCTTTGCTCATGGATGGTACCTCCATTTCTTATTGTCTTTCCTGTCTTTGTTCAGTACAAGACCAGGTTGGATTTACAATAACACTTGCTGACAGAGATATTCAATAATTGTTGAGTAATTGCTTTCCCTCATTTCATCTCAAGAAATAATCCTTGTTCACATACTGATTAGGAATCTCTTTAATAGCAATGTCTTCACTTATTAATTGTATTGTATTTCAATTGTATTGTATGTCATTAAATGTTATAATTGTAACAATTTCAAAACAGTTCTTGATCACAGAAAGCATAGTTTCTATTTTCATTTTTATATAGTTAGTTATGTAGCAACACCTTGGAAGTATCTGAATTTTGTGACAGATTTTTAGGGTCTTGGGCTATGAAAACAACCTTCAGAGATTCCTTGCATAGCTTTAGCAGCTATTTTTTCCTACAACAATTCTAGTAAAAAATGTTCTGAAACTGCAGGAGAGTTCTGTACATGGTCAGTGATTAGGATTTTAATTTCAAATTTTATCTACTATAGTCATTTGCTTTAATATGAAAAAGAAAATGTATACTTTCACATCAGTATTCTTGATTCCTGCCCTACAACAAGGAATGCATTACTAATGATAGTGATAATAGTTGTGTATAGGAAATAATTCAATTGAATCATATGAACAAGTGATTTGAACAAAACAAATCATTGACCTTGCTCAGTATTGTATATTGTAAAACACATATATGATAGGTGGTACACTGATAAATGTAGATTTTATGTACCACAGTGAATATATCTCTCTACCTTCTAAATAATAATGATATCTATTTTTAAACATATATTTTGACTAATAGATGAATCAATAAGAGACATCTCAAAAAATTTGTTATAGGATTTAGTGTATTGATGTAGTACAATATAACTGAAGCTTTTCAAAAGTATCATTTTAGTAAAATAGCAAAATTAATTTAGATAAAAAAATTAGAAGTGTCAAATTAAATATTTTAATAAATCTCCTATGATTACTTAGAAAATAAAACAAAGTTACCATCACTGACAATAGAATTTAAAATATAATTATCATTAGAGAATTTTGAATGTAGTCAGTATAATAGCATAATTTCAATATTTAGTAAATATGAACTTGTTTGGCAGCTCAGTTGAGAAAATCTTATTTACAAATAAACACATTTACCTGTAGGGACCAAACAGAATGTAAGTAAATACCACTGCATGACCTTCAGGAAATGTACTTGACCAAGTATTTATTAAAGCACTTCCATCTTTTAAGGAAGTTCCTGGGTCCTACTAATACACTGTGCCCCTTAAAAAGATAGATAGATCTATAGATCAATAGATAGATAGATAGATAGATAATCTCCTGCAGGTGAAATTATTTTTGTTTATTTTCTGTTTTATTTCTATGCTTCATTTACATAACAGTATATTTTCATGTTTATTTTATCATAACTGATTAAATGTAGATTAGTTCAAATTTTCACAACCTTACATATGTTCTTGAAAATTTTCATTGGCTACAAAGTTGAATATTTTGCAAGCAGACATTCAGATACATACAACTTTAAATATATATCCTGAGAATCATTTCCAAAGACTAAACATCAAATCATCAATCGACTTATATTATTTGAGGCATTAAAAAACCTATTTGTTGTTTAAGCTCAAATGCAGTAGAATTTTCTCAATGCATTACTGCCAGCATAAAGATAATGTGCACTTCTAGGCTTTTCTATAAATACACATAAAACATTATTATGTGTATAGAACCATGACTTGTTATAGAAACCATACAAAAATATATCAAAATCTGTGGTAAAGCATAATATTTTAAGAGGGACTTTTCCTGTACTTGGTAGATGAGTCAACTTCTAGAAAGTCTCTCCATCTGACAAAAGCTCAGGAGTTTCAAAAATAAAATCTCCTGTGAGATTTTTATTGTCACTTCCCCAAGTTCAACCTTATTTAAAGCCTAATTACAATTCACATTTAAAACAAAACAGGCTGACATCACCTGATAAACACCCACTAGTCTACCAACTCTGATTCCCTGTGGATGAGGGGAACCTGGTGAGATGCTTGTGAAAAAGAACAACAACAAAAATGCATGAATGGTCACATTTTTTCTGGTACTGATCTCATTTCCCAGCAAGGCAACATTTAAAATATTCCTATGTGAGCAGTATCCTTTGTAGTTCTGTGACATCATACACCTTTTACTTTATATCTTTCCAGAAAGGAATTATCTGTAATTTAAATTTAAGATTCCCAAATAAGTGGAGTATATTATCCTACTTGTATATTCAAGAAATATTTATGGGGAATGATAGTTTAGTTGTTCTAGGTACTGGGTATTCAGCTTTGAACAAAACAGTTTTCTGCCTAGAAGTGTACCTTCTAATGGCTGACAATAATCAAATACATTTCTAATGTGAGTAGATTAAGTCGAATGTAATGGAGAGTCACCAGAGAATTTTGAGCAGAAATTTAATGTTTACAAGTCACATGTATATGTGCTCGATGTACAAAGGACTGACTAGGTCAAAGGAGGACAAGTATGGAGGAAGGAAACATTTAGAAGGGAGAAAGAAAGCCTAATTGAGAAATGAGTACCTTGGAATTTGTGGCAAAGTAGGAAGGAAATGGTCTGATTTGAATATAGTTTAAAAATAAGGATTATAAGACCTAAATTACAAATTGAATGCCAGTTGTGAAGAGAATTAAATGTTGTGTGTGCTTACTCCTGATTTGTTCAGATCTTGGGTATCAGATGAACATTGTTTCAAAATTACCAGTTGCCTTTTTTTAAAAATCATAATCTCCAACTTATCTTTGATGAGTTGGTTTCATCTATGTAAAGCAGGTATTCCTAATCTATTAAGTGTTTTTTTTTTTTTTTTGCCCCAGACAATATTGTTTTTTTCTTTCTATGTTTCATAAGACCTCAAGAAGTGTGGAATGAAAGCTGACTTGTTTTAATATTTTTGAGAAATAATGTTAGAATGAATTATCACGTAAACCCATTGCCCTGATAATATTTTTTTAATTTAAAATGTATAGTATATACTCGTTAACTGTAGAGGAAACAGTGAAACAAATGCCTAACTTTATTTAAGGCATTTGAAACCATGGATAATTAGAAGCTTATTATTAGCAATCTTTTAATGTAAATATTGTTACATACATATTAGACACTAAAATGAATGTCTAATAGTATTCACTGAACTATTAAAATAAAACTCCCTTTTCTAACTATAGATCATTTAGTGTTAGAAAAAACTTTTAAAAAAGTTTTAGGACTTGCAAAAACAATATTTCTAATGCATCTATAAGTGAAGTACAGTAACTCTTTCAAATAAGTTCTTAAGGAATTCTTCACCCAGAAGATAGTTTATCAACTACGGGTTGTTATATGACTGATTTTATAATATGACATTGCAAATAACTCTCATGTTGTGCCATGAATGAGATAGTCTCTTTTAAAAATCTTACATTCCACATTATTTTACGTAATCTCTAGAATTACATTTAGACATTTCAAGTCCCCTTTATTCTTCCTAATTACCACATCTATTAAGCAAGGCAGATTTTTTTTTTACAATATCCTTGTTAATTACTAACATATCCCACATTTACATAATATACTTTTTGGGGCACTTTCTGTGGTAACATTTCATGGTTAATAGGAAGCAATTTGCTTTCCTTTATTAAGTGCATTAAAACTTCATGCCCTAGACATCATTGATGGTAAACATTTGATTCTGCTCAAATTTAATGCACCGAGGCATTTTGCTGTGCCATATTAGGTTTATTTATGTGCTGTGTTCTGCATTGTTAGCTGCTAATGAGACTTCAACTCTTATTGCTCTAAGGCCTGAACACTAACCTCATTTTAATGAGTTCATTATTTGCTGTCTTCTGAAAGGAAGACAACAAATTTTCCTTTTAATTAAAGGTCAAAACACCTCTGGTGAAGGAAAGGGAAGAGGTTATCAAACCCTAGGAGAAACTGAAAGATAGCTCTTTCAGATTTTGAAGCCAAGGAAAGTTAGGATAGACTGGGACAGGCCATTTTTTTCAAGAATATAGACAGTCAATCAATCTCTGGAGACCAAAATGCATCTAAATTTAAGACAAATGAAAACACTGCAACATGATAGTTGATGTGCCTAAGACTTTGTAAAAAATGAAAGTCAGCCAAAGTAATTAAAGAGGCTTTACTCCTAACCAAAAGGGCCATGTGAATCAATACCACTGCAGGAGCAAGATTTCTCTTTTGCATGACGAATGAGTTATGGGGTGGAGAGAACAGATGCCATATTAATTGAGCCAAGAAAAATCATTCTCAACTGTTCTATCACAGGAAGTGAAGCAAAGGGAAATCAATATTTTGGGCAAAGTACTTTTAGTAATATAAAAGATGTGAATTCAGAAAGAATATGTATATTCAGATGAAATGAGCTGCAAAACTGTGACATACCTGGGAATATCAGTGTTATCTGCATTTTCAGGCTACATACAGCTAACCACAAGAAAAAGGTGAAATTTCAGTAAAGTATAGCCCTATCATAACAGAAAGGATTAGCAACTGGGCTACTTAACTGAAGTTTAGTACAAATGATGAAATTTGAGCATAATAAATAATGCTGTGTTAACACTTAACAAATTGTGTGGTTGGATTAAAAAACCAAAACATTTTTATTTCACTCTAATGACATACCTATTCTATATATAGATCATTTGAATCTTGCACATTTTTCTGCTTCAGATTAAATTTTTTAGCAACATATATTTTAAATAAATGCTTAAAGTTGTTTTCAATAATTTTATATTTAAATGTGAAAGCTACTATGCACATTTTCATATTCTTCATGATATTCCTAACAGAATATATGATAACTTAAACTTTTTTTTCAATAAATTCGTCTACAAAAAATTTGGAAAGATAGTACACAAACCTCCTGTATGTCCAATGTTTATTGCATTATACATTTAATGTGTTACATTTGTCACAATTAACAAACCAACACTGATACATTCATTATTAACTGAAGTCCAAAGTTTATTAGTTTTTTTCTGTTTTCCTCTAATGTCCTTTTTCTGTTCTAGGATCCCATCAGTATATCACATTACATTTATTGTTATGCTTCCTCTTGGCTATGAGATATAATTTTGAAAAATTTTAAAGCAGTTTTAGTTTTACATAAAAATTAAGTGTAAAGTAGGGAGTTGCCATCTAAGCCCCTCTTCCTACCCTGTGCAGACTTCTCTATTGTTAACATTTTCCATTATTACAGTATAACAGTTATGTTGATGGATAAATACTAATGTCTTATGGTTTACATTAGGGTTCACTTATTGTACTGTACATTCTCTGAATCTGGACAAATATAGAATGTCCTTTACCTACCATGAGTGCATCAAATAGAATGTAAATACTGGAATATATTGAGAAAGTAGATTAGGTTAGCTGCTGTAAAAATGTTGTGCATTCCATTTCTTCTCCTTCTCCCAGGGAACCACTCATCTTTTTCATTGTCTTCATAACTTTTCTCTTTCTTGAATGTCAGTTAGTTGGAACTAGATAATGTGTAGACTTTTAAGATCTACTTCTTTCAGTGATCTGTAGTCACTTAAATTTCCTCTACCACTTTCTGTGGCTCCCAGGCTCATTTATGGCACTGAACAACATATCATTGTTTGTATGCATCATAGTTTGATTTGTATTCATTGACCTATTGAAGGACATCTTAGGTTACTTCCAAGTTATGATAATTCTGAACAAAGTTGCTGTAAATATTTACGTGAAAGTATTTATGTGGACATAAATTTTCAAGTCATTTGAGCAAATACAAGGTGTGTGTCACTGGTTGCATGATAAGACTATGGTTGGTTTTGTAAGAAGTTGAAGATTGTCTTCCAAAATAAACAACATAGTTGCTCCTACATTTAAAAGAAGTAATTTTCAATTGAATAGACAATACAAAATAAAGCTGTCTAAAAGACAGCAATGGGGGGCTGGGGTTATGGCGCAGTGGTAGCGTGCTCACCTAGCATGCAGGAGGCACTGGGTTCGATCCTCAGCATCACATAAAAATAAAACAAAGATATTCTGTCCACCTACAACTAAAAAAATAAAAATAAATTAAAAAAAAAAAAGACAGCAATGGGAGGGAGGATATGAGCGAAGCAAGTAAATGCAAATACTTTAGGGATCCACATTAAGAAAAAGAGTAGTATAGTGTAATGTTGATTAGAGAAGTTTTCAGTAAGTGAATACTTTTTAAATAGATCTTTGAAAAAATGTTTGACCTAGTGCAAAAAAGGAGAAAAATAATATGAAGAATGAATTATGTACCATCAAAGTTTTTATAAATTGTATTTTTTCTCCATGTTTTGCAAAGAACTCAATCACACTAAATACTGTCACACAATTTGATATGTGGCTACAAAATATACTTCATTTTCATATTTCTGATAGAATGGTATACTGTCAGGTTTCTACATTTTGTGTTTGTGTCCAAGTGCCTTTTGCAATATAGTAACTTTGTCTTAGCTGATGTTTGCTCAATTATACTAGTCAATGGCAGTTAGAGGATTTTCATGTCTCTAAAGCACAGAAATATGCTAAAGCCCATTTTAAATGGCCAAGAAAATGAAGTATTATTTTTACTCATTAAATATTAATGTTGAATTCTTATAAACATGCAAATACTTTAAGGATTTTTTAAAGTGTGAAACAGTTTCTATTCACATGGGTAAAACATATGAAGGAAAACATGCACATGCCATTATAATAGAAAAAAAATGTTATAAGTATTTTATTGCCAAAAAGAATAAAAATCTAAAGAAGCTTCACGTTATTGCCTTGTAGCAGACATCAGGACAGAATATGAGTTTACCAAGGTATAAGGTTAAGGATTTGGATAGAGTGTTTTGTAAGGCAGGTAGGAAAATTTATGTACTTGAAGATATTTTTATTTTTGGGAGGAGGATTTATATTTCTAGTTTTTGAAATCAGAACCCTTAAAATTAATCTTAAAATTAGAATAATTTGGCAAGTGGACAGATGGATCATGGCTATTCTTTGCATGGAAAGGAAGGAATAAATGGGAGTGCCTTAAAAGAGAAAGGAAACACAGGATTTGTGAATTTATTTATATACCACAAGATAGGAAATAAAGAAGCTTTGAGCCTAAAAGTCTGATAAGATTAAGAGCTTATTGACAAGAAGACATTGCAGTTAAAGCAATGGCCACATCAATGAAGAGTTCATATTAATATTTTAAATGAGTTAAAATGAATTAGACTTATAGTGTTCATTCACAAAAGCATATTTGTGAGCTAGGGAAAACCATTAGTGGAAGGACATAAAACCTATCAGTTATAAATAAATTTGAAAAATGAAATTTACTCAGATATTTAGGAACATTATTTAAAGGTACAATAAGAATTACTTCCTATTATTTTTTAAATTAATGCAGAAGTAATCTAATATCAATTTTATAATAAAAATCCATTCTCATTTCTACTGTTAATTGCTTTGATGATCTATATCTATGGTCTCACAAATATCAGCAAATATTGTGTGAATGTCTCCTTAGCAAATGAATATTTATTTTTATAAACCATATAATTGTACTGCTATGCTTATTTAAGTACTTAGCACAACATGCAAAAAGGAAGTGAGCAAATGAAATGAAAACTATTTAAAATACTTTATTAAAGCATAACACAATTTTAGTGCTTAAAGAATTATATCTTAACTGAAAGAAAAGTAACTGAATGAGTCAGATCTAATTAGATACCTGCATTTGAAATCTGGAATGTGACTTGACTGAAAAAGTATGCACTAGGGAAGTGGAAGAACTCTCAGCTGTGTTATTTTCTTGCATTCTTTATTATAGATATATGCTCAGTTGTATTTAAGTTGTTAGCACCACACTTAATTATTAATCTCTTTGTAGGAAGAATTCTCAAACTACTTGCTTCCACAAAGATTAATTTAGTCAAAATAGATCATAAAGTCTCTAAAAGACTTTAGGTTGTTTAATAAACTATAATATGTGGCAATTAACTATAAGTAAAGATACCATGTGGTTATTTTTGTCAGCCTGCTTGCTGTGACACTGCCACAATCTGTTTCCTTCCTCTGGATGCTGAGTACTGTCTAAGGAGGTTATCCAAGGTTTGAACCTACAGGAGCACAGAGCAAAATTCATCCATACTAAATATTTTTTTGGATAAATATTTTTCTTAGTTTTAAATGAACATTAAGAAATATTCTAACACTTTTTCCTGTATTCAAAATATTGTCTTATATTCGACCCATGTTGTGGTAGTGACAGTCAAACTTCTTATGGGAACCAATGCTACAGTGTGATTAAGATCTCATACTGTGCAATCACAATACATAGGTTCAGAAATTAATTCTCCCATTACACTTCTTATTCCTTCAGTTCCTTAACTTTTTAATCCATAAAATGGCAATATAATAATACATTTAGTTAAGCTTGTTGGAAGCAATGATAGAATATATTATCCCTATAGGACAATATACATGAGTGTTGAATGTTCATAATAAGCATTCAGTAAACAAGAATTGTTAATATTAGGCAAGAACTTCATCTGAACCCATGCAGATTCCAGAATGTATGAAATAACATTTGCTGTCATAATGAACTTAAGTTATCTAGCTGTACTTCAAATTTCCTTGCTCCTACTCAATCTTTACTAGGAAAACCTTGATGCTGGAGGAGTTTCTAAGTAAGCTATAGCTAAATCTCTTTCAAGGATATGTCAAAAATTCCTTTTTTCCCCTACAATAATAATTTTTAATATGTGACAATGTATTTTTAAAAATCTGATGCTAATATTAAAAATAAAGAATGTGACCCAATTTCCTTTCCAGGAAAGAAACTCATGGTAAGAGATCTAGAATAATTTACATTTCAGATGTTTTGGGAGCTAAGTTACTTCATTTCATGCAGTTGTTTATTTTGAATAGCTTTTACTTGGCTAACAATGCTTTTCTTATTTTCACATGGAAAATAGAGTGTTTAATTGTTGAAGTAGTGATGGTAGTTAACTCTGAACCCCTTTCAATACTTCCATCAAGTCTCCTCCACTCCAGAGGTCAACCCCAACCATCCTATTTAATAATGCAGCCACTTGTTTACTCTGCTGTACATTTTCTTTATCTTCCATAAGACTTAATGCCTTCTACCATATGATCTACTTATCTTATGTGTTGTCTTCCTCTCAGCCACTAGAATGAGGATAGAGAACTTCTATTCTTTGTGCTCTGATATTTTCCATAATATCAGATATATCAGTTGTACCTTCTGGTACAACTTTATGTTCTCATAGAGTGCTCAATAAATATGTAAATAATGGAAGATAGAAGTGTCTAGAACTGGTGGAAATAAAATACTAGGAATTAGATGCTCAATTTTCACATCCCTAGAGGAAGACATCTCCAGTGAAACTGCAATTACAGTCAGTCAATTGAGAAAATCATGTTTAAATATATACCACATTCCCCTGGTTATGAAACCATTTTATATGGCAAGTATTTGAGCCTCTTGGGTTAGATAATAAGATGATACAGGAAGAATAATTTGAAGAACAGTTTCAATTTGAAGAACATTTTGAGCTTGTGGAAAGCTCAACCCTTGGGGTTTAAAGAAATTTAATGGCTTTCATTTTTTCTGCTAATTAATTAACAAGTAAGAGTAACTAGGTATTCATGGTTAACTAACCAGAAAATGCAGATGATTGGAAAAAGCCATCAAATCTCCATAGATTTCTTAAGCAGTAGAAGAAAGAAATAAAAAACTTGAATGAATTATTTGCTTTTCATGGTATAGGTTTTTTCAAGAAGTCTTTGAAATTATGATTGGTAATTTTATAGATTATTCAAATGTGATCAGAAGTGTAAACTTAAAGAATGAAATATTAATTTATACAGTTTCCCCTTGGAATCTCAAAGAAGCATTTAAATTATTCTTCAGTTTTTGTAATTTTACCTAAACCAGGCAAAAAGTTAATATAGTTATAAGCAGTCTATTTAATGACATACTGGGATGATGTAGAGCTGTCTTATTACTCTTATGGGTATTATGAATACTCAACTTACATATAAATTATTTAAAATTATATGCCGATGCATATTTTAATTTGAATTAAGAAGATCATAATAATCTATACTATTGATCCATTTTCAGCAAATTGCTGCCTCTGTAGTTTTCAATTAGAAGTAATAAAAGGTGAAAATATTTTCATATCTCTTTCACAAGAAATGACTTATCATAACAATGTTGAAATTCTGGCATTGAAACACAATGTTAATTTTAATATGCATCTAAATTAGACAAATATACACATTCATTTTGTGTGGCTAAGCTTACTCCATCCAGACCACCCAATATGATCAGAAACTAAATGATGTTAAAAGGTCCTGACATTTCTCTGTGAACTTTCTTTGAATTCTCCAAAATAAACTTCCCAATAATTAAATTATTGATTGGAATGATTTTGCTTTTATTTATTTCCTATAATGTGCATTTGACTTTTATAAATTTCTTTTAAAATTTCTCTAAAATTTTTGATATGCAAAAATCTTACTCATTTTAATGCACTAAACTGCTACTGAATTAAAGATTGAAAGCAAAAATAAGTTGGACATTGACTGAGTGAGCTTTCTAAGCCTTGGTGTTCCTATTCTTAAATTGGGGGCAGAAAAGACCGAGGCTTTAAGGAATTTATATGAGATATAAATGACATAACCTATGAAAATCATCTTCTTTGTGCACACATGCATAAAAATTAGAAACTGAAGTGATCATAAGATAGCTCAAATTTCTATAGGAAGCTCATACTAGAGATCAGAATCCTGGTTTTCTAAGTCCACCTTTCTATTATTCTAGATTGTTATCATTCGTGTCTCACTCCACATTTTTGTATCTGAGAGCACCTTTTCATCATAAGGACACATTTAAATAATATAATAGGTAAGGGAAATTTTAAGAGCCGAATCTTCACCTCTCTTCTGTTTCCTACATTTTAACTCAGATCTAGAGGCACCTGCTTTCTGTATCAGGCTCAGGTCCCTGCTTGTACCAGTCAGAAAAGGTGATCAGCCCAGAATCAATAAACATCCCTCATTTTTATTATGACAAACTCCTTAGGTTACTTAAACAGGCCAATATTAAAAATCCAATTTTCATTCTGTATGCATCTCTCCACGAGTTTAATTTGAGAACTCAAATTACTTGCCAGTGAGCTTCTCTTCATTCAGGCTAAATTAGAAAATGACTCTGGAGAATTCCTTTCATGTGTTTATAGGTGGCCTTATAGACAATTTCTTTTAAAAGTCGCATTTAGGAGAAATAACCACTTGCTTTTACTTTAAGCATCAGTGATGCTACAAGGTATTCTATTGAACAGGCACTTCAGGTGCCTATGAGGCAGCTTCCTGACCCAGCCATGCTATACCTAGTGGAGTAAAGGTACCATGGACAGAGCCAAGAACGCTTTTTTAATCTCCTCATGTTTCTTCTATTATTCAGACTGATGATATGATTATTTTTTGTAGTTGTTGTTTAGCAAATAAGATTCTTTCTCTAAAAACCTTCTTTGAAGCTTTGCTTATACGGGAGAATTTTCACTTCCACTGCAGCTCTATCTATTACAACTAATCCTACTCCTAATCCACTTGCAAATCCAAATATTCCACACTGCTTTTCCTGATTCTTATTGAAGATAAATTCTTTTACCATATATTTTTTCTACTTCTCTTAGCAGGTTTAGTTATCCTTAGAGATCAAAGATATGGAACAAGGGAAAAGAGAGAGATGTTTCCTAAATTCCTAAAGAAAAAATATATTTGTCAAGTAGGTGATAATATTACAAAATTCATAAATCCAGCTTAGCAGAGTGTGAAATGTGTCATAATTTTAATTGTTTGGTGAGAGATTTTTTTCAATACAGCAAAAAATAACTGCCCTGTTACTATCCAAATATCTTATTTTAAAATTTTATCTTCTTCTTCTTATTTTATTATTATTATTATTTTGAGATGGAGTTTCACTCAGGTTTCCAAAGCTAGTCCTAATTCCTGAGCTCAAGGGTTCCTCCCATCTCAAACCCAGAGTAGATGGGACAACAGGCATACCCTATCATGCACAGGTTTTGTCCAAGTAATCTGAATTTGAATGCATAAATATTGCACAGAAGTAAAGCTATATAAATGCAGTCAGTCTTACATAGTAATTTTTGTGGGATTTTTCTTAAATTCCTACAAGAAAAGGCAGAAGAAGCTGAAATTTATTTTTTTGTATTTCATATGTAAACACACATGCACAGAGACTTCTCCATAGTCCTGAGCCAGCAGGTATTGTGTTGAAGTGAATGGTACTTGCATAATACATAGAGAGAAATGTGATTCACTATGGAAGAACTTTGTAAGAGATGTTCATTTTTGCTCACTCCATTCATCAGAAACCTGGATCTGACAGAAAAATAAGATCTGCCAGAGTCTTAGGGATTTTAAACTTGCATATTTTGAAGAGAATTAAGTGATTTGTTGGAAGTAGTAACCTACATTGAAATTATGTGTAATCTATAATCCAGGTGAATACAGTATGATGTGATAGTCATTTGTGGTTTTCCTACAGAAATGATAATATTTAAATGGTGTGACTAATGGATTGATCTGCTTTGGACTGGATTCCTATACTTAAAGAACCTGGAGATTAATCATTTCCACCAGTGGTTCTTATCCCTTGATTGTTTACCTGTCATGTCCACTTGTCTCAGAATTCTAAATGCAAGAATGATTTCTTCACATTGTAACTGTCTCTTTGTCTTTCTATAACATTCCATATTTCCTAAGTTTTCTGGAGATCAGCTTTTTCTTGCATGCTTTGGGTATGATAGAGGCTTTTTAAAACCTGTTTTAATGGAAAATATCACTTCCAGCTTAGAATCCAAGCTGAAAATGGATTCCCCAATGTGCAGGGATGTGGGGGTCATGGCTCCTACTGTGCAACCCCATTAACTATTCCCTGGGTAGCAGATACTCTGGAGTAGCACATACCTCACCCACTATTGAAGGCCTCAGGGAAAACATTGTTTCTAAAACAAAGTGGGCCCTGGGCGAGAATTAAAAGCAGCCTTATAAGTGCTAGAGTTCAGGCTTTTAAGCCTCATTGCTCTCAGATATATCATGAAAGTGACATTGCTGATAGAGGAATTTTGTGGTCTGACTATAGTCTTCAAATCAGAGAGCTTTCTTTTTTAACTTACCTACAAGCTTCATCAATATTTTGTGGTCCTGCCTCTTTTTGTCTAGAAAACTGGTGCATGGCACATTATGTTTTGTCCTATGGTACAGTGTCCCTTGCTGGTAAAGAAATCTTTTTCAAGTCTTAGATTTAAATTTGGCTTGTTCTTCTCTGAGGAGTAACCTTATCTATCAAGTCACATAAGAAAGCATGATTTCCTCTTCCCTCCATTTTGTGGCCAAAATTTTGGGTTAAGAATGTATCTTGTTTATCTCCTTTCATAATCACAAAAGATTGAGAAAGTATGCTGCATGAGGCAGGGTCAATGTCTGTTTTGCTTACTGCTATGTCACCAATGTGGAGAAGAGTTTTTGGTTTGCACTATGTTTCATGTGTATTTAATGTGTATCTGGTCATTAATAAATTATTAAAAATTAATAAATGACCAGATTACATATCTATTTTTGATTTACATGTGTCATCAAAATATTTAATCATTTGCTTATTTTTTGTCAATGTGCCTATATGTTGTACAATCATGCATAGTAAAATAAAATTTTGGTCAATGACAGATCACACATATGACAGTGGTCCCATAATATTATAAGGGAGCTAAATAAATCCAATTGCCTAGTGAAGTCATAGCCATCATAGCACATTGCATTACTGACCTGTCTGGTTATGTCAATGTAAACAAACCTATCTGACAATCATATAAAAACATATACAATTATGCATGGCACATAATACTTGATAATTATAATAAATGACTATGTTGCTATTTTATGTATTTACTATACTATAATTTTAAATTTATAGTATACCATCCTATTTATTGTGAAATGATTGCTGGGTGTTGCCAGAATCTCATGTTTACTGTGTCTTTTAACATCCACAGATTGACCTATGCCATCTATGTTTGGTATGTACACTCTTTAATATTTGTACAATGATGAAGTTACCTAATGATGCATTTCTTAGAATGTGTCCCCATTTTAAGTGACCCATGACTGTACTTCCATAGAAATTAATAGGTAATAAAAAGTTATCCTCCATCGAGCATTTATTATGCACAGTTGTAAGAATGATACACATATTAGCTAATTTAATTTACATTAGTTGGGTACAAATTAGTCTTACATCATTTTTTTTAATATTTATTTTTTAGTTGTAGGTGGACACAATATCTTTATTTTATTTTTATGTGGTGCTGAGGATCGAACCCAGTGCCTCCTGCGTGCTAGGCGAGCACACTACCACTGCGCCATAATCCCAGCCCCTAGTCTTACATCATTTTAAAGTTAATAAACTGGGGCTCAGAAAAGTTAAGTGTATTGACCAATGTAAAATAGTTGGTATGAGATTGAGATAGAATTTAATCATAGGTAGTCTTTCTCTGGAGCTTTTGTAGTATCACTGGACTTGAATCCTGGTCTGCTGTATAGTAGTAATATGACCGTTTGGATTTTCCTTTACCCCTCAATTCCACAGCTTATAAAATGGGATCAATACTTGTATCTAGCCAAAATTTCTTGTAAGGATTAATTAATATGTTAGCTTGAAATTTCTTAGAATTAACATACCTCACTCAGAAAGTGGTAAATAAAAATGAGCAATTAATATTATCATGATAAACTTAAAAGCTTATCATAATTATTATCTAGATATTCATTTATTTATAAACTCTTATTGAATGACTGGCATTACCAAATGGAAAATATTTGATGCTTAAAAATGTAAACAAATGACAAAGTTATCAAAATCATTGCATGTTCATGGAAAGGTAAAACTTTCTGAGTAGCATTTTTTTTTTTTTGGCACCAGGGACTGAACTCAGGGGCACTCGACCACTGAGCCACATCCCCAGCCCTATTTTGTGTTTTATGTAGAGACAAGGTCTCACTGAGTTGCTTAGTGCCTCGCCATTGCTGAGGCTGGCTTTGAACTCGCGATCCTCCTGTCTCAGCCTCCCTAAGTGCTGGGATTACAAGCGTGCATTTTTTATTTCATATTTCAGAATAATGTTTCAGACAGTAGTCAGAAATGGAACATTATGGTAATGACTGTTAAGAGATACATAATACCTCATAACCTCAATGAGATATTTAGTAAGCCTAGAGTTGAAATGTTTGGAAGGTCCTTGGTAGAGGCGATTGATGAAAATATCTACATTTATCAATAAATATTCATTGCAACAATCTTAGTTTAAATGGCAATGTTACCATGTTTCAAGAATATTTTCAAAACCTGTAATTAAAGTATATACTTCTGACTCTTTTATCATCATGAACACCTATCATTCTAAATTGCAATCTAACAAGATAGAATATAAAAGTATGCACTTTAAAATATTGAATTTTATAATTATTTTATATCTTATAATTATCATTATTTTGTTATATTTTATCAGTCTAATTCAGTTATCATTGTAGATGATCACCTGACATTAAGTAAGACTATAATGCCAATTCAAGAGAATGATAAAATAAAGATAGTTAATTGAAAATCTTTATGGTTTAGATCTGAGATGTCTCGCTTTTGCGAGACAATGCATTGTGCACATTGTTGCATTGTGAGACAATTCAAGAAGGTGCAGAGAGCCACTGGTATGGATTAACTCTGTGGTAACTGTAGTCAGGTAGTGTGAGACTGGAGGAGATAGGTCACTGGGGACATGCCTTGGGGTTTATATTTTGTCCCTGGTGAGCAGAGCTCTTTCTGCTTCCTGGTGTCATGTCCTGAACAGCTTTCCTCCACCATGGCCTCCTGCTGTGATGTTCTGCTTCAACTGGGGCAGAGAGCTATGGAGTTAGCAGACCATGGATTGAACCACTAAAACAGTGAGCCAAAATATACTTTTTCTCCTCTGTTTTTGCTTTCCAACTCTTTAAGGCATAGCAATGAAAAACGAACTAAAACAATAAATTATAGACAATATGAGAAAATCAAGTACTACATTTTATCATTTTACCTGATTTTTCAGAAATTTAATCTTTCATTTCCCACATATGTTGACTCATGAGAACATATCTAATTCTTAAAAATCAGATATTTCCTGTAATAAACTAATGATGACAAATCAGAATTATAAAGAATTTTAAGATGTCTTCAGTCTCTTCCCATGTTTGTAGTAAGAACTGTGTTTGAACATAGTTCTATGTAGATTGCAATCATTTAATAAAGAAAGTAAAATGAAATTTAATAAAAACCCATGACTACTTGAGAACAAACTTAAGGATCTGTCTTTATTGGTAGTAGCCCATAGTCCTTGGTATGACAGTGATACTAACACAAAATATATTGGCCTTTTGCAAGCGTTATCTGCTTAACTATTCAAACTATATCCCTAAGTCCTTCATTGAAATCCTCTACCTATTAAATCTTTGATAAAATTAGTACATTTGGACTGCTATTACAGAATACCATAAACTTGATAGTTTATAAGCAATAAAAATTTTTCTTATAATTCAAGAAGCTGAGAAGTCCCTATTTAAAATAACAATTTATAGCTTTCAATTTATTTCACAATATGAACTTATTTATTTTCATGTTTACTTACTATTTATACTTTCCCAAAGGAGATTATTGTCATACCTAAAGGCAGCATGAAAAAATAGCAAAGAGCAGGGGCAAAGTGAGGTATGAACCTGACTCCACATCTTAGGAGCTCTGTCAACTGGGACATCTTATCAATGTTGATATAGTCTATCTCTTTCTCTATCAAATAATAGTTACCATCTTAAAGTTGTGAAGCCACTATTTAATGATGTAAAGTGAGTAATATAAAATTGGTACTAGGATTTGATAAATGTTAATTATAGTTAATCATAACTTTAGAAATGAAACAAGGCACAAAAGCTTACATGGATATTGCCTTTGCACATGGTCAGTAAGCAGCTGAAAGAGAAGAACTTGGGGTCTGAGCATCCAGAGACCATTGAGCAGTCCATCACAGCAAGACTCTGCCCTTGCTGAACATGTGGCTTCCTTAACTGTTTTAAGGAAGGTTTTTAGCCACTGTGACCAAAAGATCTGACAAGGACAATTTTAGAGAATGAAAAGTTTATTTGAGGCTAACAGTTTCAGAGTTCTTAGTTTATAGAGAACTGGTTCCATTGCTCTGAGCCTAAGGTGTGGTAGAACATCAGAGTAGAAGAGTATGGTGGAGGAAAGTGGCTTAGGACTTGGCCAGAGGGAAGCAAAGAGAAATATTTCCACTCTCTAGAGACAAAAGATATACCTCAAAGGCATGCCCCCAATGACCCACCTCCTCTAGCTACTCTCCACCTGCCTACAATTACCACACAGTTAAACTCTATCAAGGCATTAACACACTGATTGGGTTAAGACTCTCATAACCCAATCATATCATCTCTAAACTTTCTTGCATTGTCTCATGCCTGATCTCTGGGTACACTTCCTATCTAAATAATAACATTTATACAAATTAAACAAATGATATGAACCTTCAGTATATCAATGGATCTAATCCCCTAAACTTTTATTTATTTTAATCCACTAACTAAAAATTTTAAAATGATTAAAGAATACTAATACTTGGGAATCATTTGTGTCAACAGAGTACCACATCTATTAAAACCAAAAACTTAATTCTTTTATTATGATCACCCTTCAACAATTAATATTTATTTTGGTTCAAAACTTGGGATACCTACTAATTACTAAATAAATAAATATTACATATTTCATATCTTCAGTGATGATCTAGGAAAGCTACTGTCTTCCAAATAGCCTAATTTGATTTTATCCCTGAGAGGTGAAGGGATTTTGCAGGCTGCTTTTACAGCTGGCACTTGGTAACACTTTATTTTCTAATGCCTAAGCTTTGGATGCACTATGTACAAGGAATGCAATAGGAGGCTTTCTGAGCTGTAGCTGACACAAAGCATATCTATTTGTCATTCCACTAGTAAAGCTGGCCCTGAGCATGGGGTTGGCATAGATATATCTTCATCTTGCTACTCGTCACACTAACCACCCCTTCTCAATCAACCCCAAATCACAGCACAATTTGAACATATAATAGAAAGTTATTCTACTATAACAGATGTCTCAGTTTAGTGAGTTGGACATGATGTCTGGTGTTTCTTTAATACTTAATATTTCATCCTTTTCAGGGATAATTGAGCAATGGTTCTGTGGTTGTTCCTAAATTAGTGATAGAAGGAAAACTGGGAAATAGCCTCTTTCACAAGAAAATTAAGTTGATTACAGCTTCTTTTCTGGTGACCAAACTGCAATATAGTTGAATTCACAAGGCTAACTATTTTTCAACCTTATCATGATGGTAGAATTTCCCTCTAATTCTGACTAGCAAGGGCTTGATTATTAAATTTTTAAATTGCTTACGTTGTGAAATGAGTTATTAAAATTGAATTGCTTAATAATTCTAATTTATAATTAATTTTATAGACATTTATGGAATGACCATTATGAGCCTGTCATTATATTGCTTAAAAAGGTAATTATCTCATCCTTCCTTCTATTTACCTTATATTTATTAAGCATTTATTTTGCTTTAGGAACAGATGATAAACAGAGAAGAATACAATATATGGTCTTTCTTTTATGCTTATATAATGATGGAAAAGACAACCTATAAACCCAATAAATAAATCACGTAATATTATAGAGATTGATAAGGTAAGGTAGCTGGTCCTTCTGGGTGAGTGTAGTTTCCACTTCAAATAGCATGATCATGACAGGCCTCCCTCTGAAGTGAAATTTGACCAAAGCTGTGAAGGAGGTAAGGTAGATAGCAATGGATATACCTGGCAGAAGGAGCAAGTGGTACAAATGTCCTAGTGAAAGATGTCCGAGGTAGTTAAGAAATAGTTCAGAGGCTGGTGTGGCTAGTGAAGAAAGAGTGGGAGGAAAAGTATTCAGATCATAGTCCAGTGAGAAAATGACAAGCCTACTGATATTTATAGTACAGGGTTTGCTGTGTTTGAAATAATCTTACATATGAATGAGGCTTCTGTATAAGACCTAGGACTTCCTAGAGAAGTGAGCTCTAAAAGATGAATATAGATTTGTGAGAAATTGCGGGAAATCAAGAACAAATGATATAGAAACAAATACTATGTATGGAAGACCTGCAGATATGAGAAAAATACATCTGGAGAAGTACAAAACATTCTATATGACTAAGGAATAACTGAATAAATAGTAAGATAAAAGTAATGATAGGTTTTGTGCAACTAAAGAACAGAATTGAATCTTGTCAAAGTAATAGGGTGCCATTGAATATGTTCCATCAAGGGAAGGATGTTGATCATTCAGATAACATTTGTTGCAGATGAACAGGGCAGCTCACAGACAATTAGAAGACTACAGCTACAATCTCAGGAAAATCTGAATTGTGAAAGAAAGAGTAGGAAGAGTTATCATATATTTTAGTGGATATAGATTGGATGTTTGTGGGAAGTTAGAAAAAGGTTGCAAATTTACTCCCAAATTTTCCTTTTGAACACATAGAGGGGTAACAATGACATACACATATAGAGGAAACACGTTTGTAGCAAAAGATAACGATATTATTTTCAGACATGCTGAATTTGGACATACACATGCAGAGGAAAAACAATTTTGTAGAAAAAGGTAATATTATTTTGAGACATGCTGAACTTGGAGTTCTTGAGAGATATAGATATCTAAAAGTCAGATATATAAAAATGGTTTATAAGCAGAGAATTCTGGAATTGCCATGTGTCTGGCAAAGTTGGAAATGCTATGTTTGGATAAGGTTTATAGAGAGAATATAGAAAATTAGTAGAGTAGAAAGCCAATTACTGCACCCTGGGAACACATAGAGTGATGAAATTAATGGAGAAAGGAAGCAAAGGGATTACTAAAAAGCAAACAAAACAACCAACAAAAAACACCTGAGGTAATGATGATGATGATGACGATAGGTGTGATCAAGACTTAACAATTCATAGAATTTTAAAGCAGCTAAGTTTTACCAAATATTTATAACCTGCATTTTACACTGGTAAGTGTTTAGCTATACAGCTTAACTTCTACATGGAATGAACTGTTACAATCTTCCATTTTACATCTCAGGAAATCAAGTTACTGAAAGTTGAACCTGTTGAGTTAAACACTTCTGTTAGTGCTGTACATGAACTAAATACATTGGTTCCCATCACACTGTCAAAAGTACTATTATTATAACCCCATTTTATTTGCAGGATAATTGAGGCACAGATTATAGAAGCAGTAATTGTAATTATAGAAGCAGATGGTCTGATTTCACATTCCAAATGCTTAGTCCTTATATTGCTGTTTTTGTGAAACGGTGACTGACGCATATGCTTTTGCTTTTGCACTATGGACATGAGTGGAGAATAGCAAGAACAATTTTCATGAGATGATGGTAAGGACAGAAACAATATTATATTGAAAATTTGAGGGGGAGATAAGGTAGATAGCACCTTCAAGAATAAACAGGCAAAAATTGAAATAGAAGCTAAAGATACATGTAAATTGAGAAAGAAGCTTTTGTTTGTTGGTTAATTGGTTGAGTGGTTTAGGAAGAAAGCATGGAAAATTGAACAAAAAGAAAGGATGATGTCAAGAGATAGAAGAATTGATGGAGCAAGGTCCCAGAGAAGGTTGGCAGACATGCGATAAGAAGCACGGGTAAAAAGTTGCCACAGAAAAACAAGCAAACAAACAACATAGAAAAAGCACTTTATTGATATCCAGTCAGAGGGTAACAATGGAGTGTCCGTATGGGATGTTTAGTAACTCCAAGCATTTTTGCTTGCTTCCCTGGAGGTAAATGTGACTGTGGCAAGGACCATCTAGCACAATTCCTAGTTGGTCTTTGCTTTGTAATTCTGCCATGAGGACTTAAGGCCTTCATAAAATTTGGCTCTGTTCCTGAGTTGACCTTGAGATTACATAGTCCAGAGGATAACCAGAGTAAAATTTATTCCTAAATCTATAATAAAACAGGTATTAAATTATTTTATTTAATTTTTAAAAATTATTTTTAGTTATAGATGGATACAATATCTTTATTTTATTTATTTTTATGTGGTGCTGAGGATCGAACCCAGTGCCTCATGCTTCTGAGTCAAGTGCTCTACCACTGAGCCACAATCCTAGCCCTTTATTTTATTTTTAACCAAATTAGAAACTCAGGAATGATCCAGAATTCAGTGAGTTTTGTTGAGATTCCTCTCCCAGAAGAGAAGTTCTCCAGAATAAGATCCTCAGAAATACAATAAGCTCTGATGGATGAACACGAAAATGGCAATAAAAATTCTGCCTGTTTTAAAATTTTTCTGATATGGAATTTTTTTCAGATACACATGACATATAATCAAGTAAAGGGGAATAATAAGCCATTTTGTCATGATTATACTATTCTATTCATCTTTACCTTATTTCCAGAGTTACCAATCATTTCTTTCATAGCCTTTTATTATGAGATAATTTTGTGATTCTTCAGAGTAAATTCATTGATTATTGGCAGTCAGCTTTGCATTATCTTGACAAAAATACCTCACAAAAACAATTTAGAAGAGGTAAAATTTAATTTAGTATTATGGTTACAGAGATACTATCCATAGTCAACCAGCTCTATTGTTCTGGGCATGAGGTGATGCAGAAGGGCATAACAGTGGAAAGCTTCTCGTGGTAGCCAGGAAGCAGAGTATGAGAAGAACCAAGGGTAAGATAATGTCCAAGGCTATGCCCTGGGCTAGTAACTTTATTCATTCATGTTATGCCTGCTACCAGTTACCAACCAGTAGTCCATTCAAACTATTAATCCACTGAATAGATTAATCCACTGATGAAGTTACAACTATCATAATCTAATCATTTGCCTCTGAATATTCCTGCATTGCCCAACACATGAGCTTTTCAGGGGCATTAAAGATCCAAACAATAATTATCCATAATTTAATATTTTAGAAGATTTTTTATTTACCTTGATCATAGCTTATTCATAAATTCTTCTGAATTTCAACTAAAATTTTAAGTGATAATCTTGCCTAGAAGTTGTTGCATTTGGCTCTACTTAATTTGCTTTTTACATTATTCTGGAAATGGTAAGTGAGAGATGCATTATAATTGTCTTTAAAAGACACAACACACCAATTTGTATGGTTTACAAACTGTTAATTTTATAATATTGAATTAACAAAATATCACATATGTACTGTTATTATAGTGGTTTTCCACTAGTGATGACTGAAGCAATCACATACACCCTCCACTTCATGTATGGATGTCAGATGGAACACTTGAGTTTTTTGAGGCATATGGAATTGGCTTATTAGCCCTTCCATAAATTTTAGAGCTTCAAATGTTTTGAGGTGAGGTCAGAGTAATTTCTCTGATGTTCCACTTCTTTACTAAATAATTTACTAGATTAATTTTGCAATAAGAATTCATAAGAGAAAAAGCTCATCATAAAATTCACCAAATTAAGTGCTCACTGCTGCTGAAATACCTATTCAGGATACATAAGTCATTGATATGTATGACAATGTTGCTAATATGCTATACTTTATTTAATGTTTTGAAAATTATTCCATTGAAAATAGATAATTAAACAAGAAAGATATTTCATCTAGGAGAAGACAACTACACTGTAATCTCTAAAATCATTAATGTAAATAATTGCATTGAGATAAAAAATGCTAACTCTTTAAGATGCAGGTCCATTGCATCATTTTCCTATCTTCTTCCTTTTGCCCTGCAAGATAATTACTTTTTCTCATGCAATACACTATAGTAGGGCACATTGTATTTTTTAATTTAAAGTAATAAAATTATTTTTATTTAATAAATTGGCTTCTTGAAAGATTAAATGGTCTTTTATAATAAATATGGTATATGAAGTCTCAGATTCCTAACAATTATAGTGCATACATATTAAGCAATGAATATATGCTACAAATATTTACATATTACTTTTGTCAGTTGGCTTCTTGTTGCTCTGCCATCTTAAATGATTGACTGAATATAGACTTGGAATATTAGATGATGTGAAAGATGATTACTATATATACACTCAATTTTTCTAAACAATACAATTTTCTTCTAAAGTACATTAAATGAAGCAGCTTGATATTTTGCTCCCTTACTGACCAAAAGTGAATCTTTGCTTAAGAAAACTTAGCTATTCCATAATCATTTGATTAAATATAATGTTGAAGTTTATCACTAATTCAGAATTAAACGTTGCAAAAATAATAGTGAATCCTATTTTAAAAATTTCTTTCACTTTAATTATAATTTAATTTTCTTATGCAATGTAATTTTACTTATTTTTTCTGAAAGTTACCACCACACTGAACAACTAACAAATGTGGTAGAAAAGAGGAAAATGACAGAAACATTTATATTATTGACATCTTGTTTGCCTTCAGGAGTTTAACACTCAAGTGTAATGTGCTTACCCTGATATCTTATCCTACCATATGACTCACTTTTCTCTTGAGTGGTTTCTGTTCGTCCCTATGTCACATGCCTACTGATACACTAAACTATTACCTTAACCTCACTCCATGGCTGCCATGCCATTCTGGTACTTATCTATTTTTCACCCTCTGAAAAGGGCCTTCTTATCATTTATCTCTTCAGATACTACATTCATGTCTACTTCTTAACCTTTCATTGTACTTTGCACAGCATCAGACTTTCTACTTTTACAACAGTTTTAGATTAACATTACAGCATCATTTTTTTCTCTCTAATCTCCAAAACTTGCTTCTTTAAAAATGATTGACAGTTTCACGAACTGACATTTCTTGTTAGCTCTATTACTATCAACCTAGATATGCTCCTTTTTTAAGTGAACAATTTAATGCATTAGTGAAAGAGCAGTGTCAGGAAATAATAAATACTGAAATATTTATTTCTGTAATATCTGGTCATCTCAGAACCATAGGTAATATTGTGTCTGAGTTATATTTAAAAATGTTTTATCTCTCTGAAGAACTTTATTTTATATTCCAATAGAGTTTCCTAAAGCAAAATAATACTGTTCATGGAACCCAAACAATAAAAAAAAGAAATATGACCATAGTATATTAGTAATTATGTTGCCCTGTATGAAGAGCATTACAGATTTATGGACCAATGTCAATTTTTCAGGCTAAATTGAAAAATACAGTTTATTAATTTAATAGAAAAATGCAATAATTCATAAAAGACTTTACATGAATGGTAAAATGAAGGAGAAAAAAAGTGAGTTTGTGTATGTGTGGTGGCAGGGGGAGGGAGAAGAAAGGAGACAGAGAGAAGTGGACAATGTCAGAGGATTCAGTGACTACCTTGAAAGGGTTCCAGAACCTTAGAGATAACCCATAATTTCAGAAAAGAAAAAAAACAAAAAATGCAAGTCAGTATACAAGTGACAACTGAATGATACATATAAACAAAGGATAATTGATCATATTTATTATCTAAATATTATGCCTATTAAAGTTGGTTATTCCTGAGACCATTTTTTTTTTTACAATCAGCAAAACATCTTGTTTTCACATTTACAATATATCACATTTTTGTGATATACAGGAATTTTTGCATATAAACAAATGAATTATCTGATGGGAAATTGAACTGGCATATTAAATTTTCAATACTTAGTTATGGCTTAATGTCATTCTAAATGAACTTTGTTATTATTTTATGGTTACAAAGTAAAACTATCACCCAACACCATAGCTTACATGACCTCACTCTTTTTTCAACAGAATTTCTTCATTCAAATTAAGTTAATTAAACAATTAGTAATGGAATACTTGTTCACTGTGTGTTTTTTTAATATAAAGACTTTAAATATATTTAAACCTCATATTTAATTTTGCTAACTATCAATGTTGCTAAATTATTGAGTATTTAATCAAATGACTATATCTCTTTCAAGTAACTGCATTTTCTATCTCTACATTATTTTTGCTTTATGCTTTTGAGGTTTAAATATACAAAGAGTACAAGGTTCTTCATTTCCTCTGGGGGAAAATGGTAACAAAATAGTTGTTTCCTTGAAGTGCTATTTTTCCTTTTCTTCTTTTACTGGTGGATAGCTTTCTAAAATAGGCTGTATTTACACCTTTCCCTCCAGTAACCTAGCTAACACTAACAGAAATTCAACACAATTGCTACTAGTAAAAACTAGTTGCAGAACATATATTTTTATCACTTTTCATTTTGTTTGATCACATTTAACATTTCTGTTTCCATCATTGTACGATTTTAAACAGGGTAGGTTTCATTCTATTACTTTCATTCTTTATATTGTGGTAGTTTTCTTACTCTTTCAATGTACTATATGCACCAAGTCTCCAGTTATTACTTTTGCTTCCATAAGTTTTGCCTCCCTTAAAAAAATTTTATTTTAATCCCCACTATATTATGTGTGACTATTAAATACACATCTGGACTAGAACTTTTTTCCAAGTCACAGTCCACCAGACAGTTGCTTAATGAAACTCTCAAGTCAAATGCCTCTTAAATATATCTAAAATGTAATTCTTTTCCATCTCAAAATCAGCACCTCTTCTAGTTTTCATTTTCTTCTAATGCTAAAATCACTTCTAATAAATACTTCACTCGTGGCTTAAAATTTTAAGGTTATGTTCATCTGCCTACTATGTTTTCAAGAAATTTCCCCATGATCCATTTCTTTATATTTCCATTGCCTTTCACTATTTCACACTTTTATTAACCCGATCTGAGATCACGGTCAATAAAGACTCAAAAATCTTCAGTTATATGCATTCTAAAATCTTCTGGTACCTCTCTCCCATGTTATTTTCCAAACCTATCTTCCATAAATTCTCTTATTCAACTTGAGTTCAAATCATATCAAATTGAATCAAGTTGAAGAAAAGTAACTTTTTTTCTATGTGTATATTCTGAATCGTATACTCCAAGGGGAATGAAATTCTTCCCGTCCTTCATATATACATATTCAAGTTAAGTGTACAATTGAATCCCTTGAGCAAATACTGTTTTCCTCTAAGTCTTAGTGATTTCATTCTTACCTTCCTAACTCACCAGTTTAAACTAATAGTTTCTTTATAATAATTGTGCATAAAGGCATTCTTCCTTGAATATATTATTAAAAGCATTTAATTACATTCTGCCTTTGATGTACTATTGAAGGGCTATATTTCAAACTGGACTTAAGAATAGTCCATACTATTTGTATCTGCCACCAACCTATCTGTGAGGCCATAAACATTCATTGAATGGATGACTCAATTATCTGCATTCATTATGATGGTTAATTTTATGTATCAACTTGACTGAGCCATGGGGTGCCCAGACATGTGGTCAAACATTTGGGGAATGTATTTCTTATTAGAATATCATTTGAATCAGTAATGTAGTCTGCACTTCTTTTTTATTTATTATGTTGTAAGAAATTATAGATGTTTTGACAGTTTTTGTTAAAGCAGATACTGCAATCTAGCAACTATTGTCATATTTTTCAGTTCATTGTTTTCATTTAATGCTAAATATATTTTGTATTTTTTAAAGAATTTTAAGCACACCCCAAAGTCTTCTGAATGTACACTTTTAGTTATAAATTATGTGTTGTTTGGGGATTTGATAGTTATTGTTTTACATAATTGGATCAAATGCTGTGGTGGATATACTGTCCCTCTAGTACCAAACAGGTGTGACTGAGTGTCCTGCTCCATCCCCAGGATAACATAGGAGTGGTGCCACAAACTAGAGTCTATAATTCTCACTGTTTAGAGAGCGTTAATGACATACTGTGATAGTATAACAACTGCATGTACTATAATAACCCTTAAAATTAAACTATTGGGATTGTATAGTCTGCATTTCTTAATGTGGAGAAGCTTCATCCTGTCTATTGAAGATCTGAACAGTGGGAGTGAATTCTTAACCGACAGAAAGAGATGGCACATAGGTCTTTTCCTGCTTTATAATTTGAGCTAAAAAAAAAAATCAACTCTTCTTGGGTTTTGAGCCTGACAACTTTTGCCAACTGCATATCTTGGTACTTCCCAGCTTCCATAATCAAGTGATCCAATTCCTTACAATAAAGCCGTATAGGTTCTTTCCCTCTCTGTCTTTATATACATAGATTTTGACTAATATAGATTTTGATTCTGATATTATTTCTAGTGGAAGACCACATTTTCTAAATTGATGCTGGAATTGGCTCTGGAATTTGATTTGATTTAAAGGCACAGCATTGGCTCTGGAATTTGATTTGATTTAAAGGCACTAGCAGCTACCTTCACAATAATAAGGAGAGCACTGAGAGTCCATTTTATGGCCTGGAAATAGAAATACACAAAATATCACCACTGAACACTGCTAATGTATAATGTATAAGAAAACATAGAAGCTAGGTAACTGGGTATATAATACTTTAAGAAATTTTTAGCAAACTAACAAATATAATGAGATTGGCAGTTTGCTGATAATGGTCTCTGGATAAAGGAGAAAAGGAAAGGATGAACTCAAGTATTCAAATCCCCACCGTAAGTACCACAGCCATATAAATGACCTGAAAACTTCAATGTGTGACCTTCAGGGAAAATTTTACCTCATGTCTGAGAAAACAGTAATACCTTCTTCTGAAGCATTTATCTTGCATGCAAATCAGTGCTGACTCTCCTCAGGCTCTATTCCCAGGATACTTTTTTTTGTTTGTTTGGTACCGAGGATTAAATTCAGGGGTACTTGACCACTGAGCCACATCCCCAGCCCTATTTCGTGTTTTATTTAGAGACAGGGTCTCACTGAGTTGCTTAGTGCCTCGCCATTGCTGAGGCTGGCTTTGAACTCATGATTCTCCTGTCTCAGACTCCCAAAGTGTTGGCATTACAGGTGTGCTCCACCATGCCCATCTCCCATGACATTTTATTTTTAATTTTTTGATCTACAGCTAGACTAAAGTTTAAGCAGGCTCCTAAAGGTAAAATACAAGGTATGACTCATAAGGTGTGTGCTATACTCCAAAGAACTATGTGATTTTTCTCTTTTGCATATGCAGAAATCCAGGACACATATATGATGAATATTAAGGAGTTGCGCAGGGTGGAGAGAAGAAAACTTGGATCAAGCTGCATTTTGTGATATGAGCTCACCCAGAAGAAAATCTTTATTTACTATTGTATCCTGGGGAACTAGAGCAACTCTCACAGATTGCTTGGTTGATTGGCTATAACATGACCAGAAGATTATCTATCATATGTTATCTGAAAATGCCTAATCTGCCATGATTTAATATAGAGAAAGGGATTCAAAAGTCTAGGGAAGTTGAACTGTTAGTTTATTTATGCACACTAGGAGGATCCAGAAGACAAGCCATTTACCAATACCATGGTACATAAATCTGGGAATGGAGTCTTGGCATCCCTGAAGAGTTCTGTGACTGATCTTTCCTATAGCCCAGACCTTGCGGTGGGAACTGCAGTGACTGAATTGAGAAACTTAAAAACATTAGTAGTAGGCCAGGCTTGGTGGTGCATGTCTGTAATCCCAGTGGCTAGGTAGGATGAGGCATGAGGATCATGAGTTCAAAGCGTGACTCTGCAACTTTGTGAGACCCTAAGTAACTTAGTCAGACTCTTTCTCAAAATAATGTATTGAAAGGACTGGGGATGTGGCTCAGTGGTTAAGAGCCCCAGGGTTCAATCCCTGATAACAAAAACAACAATAAAATTTTTTAGGAGTAAATAGATTACCAGGGAGCAGGAGTTAATGTTGGTACTCAACTACAAAAAGCAAGGTTACTGTAATGGGTTGAAGAATCAAAACAGGAAGCAGAATATTCTGATTTTAATATACCTATGGCATTCTTACTTGATCATAGTATTTCTTCCAGAATTAAAATAAATAGGGAGTCTGTACTAAATTTGTACTTGATCTATATAAACAGAAGAGTGTTAGGTTGAGTAAACAATAGTCTAACCTGAATAATAAAAACACAGTAAAGGTCACAAAATCAATTTTCAGATCTTGAGTCAGTTGGCAAGCCTAAACATCTTGAAGGGAGAGCAATTATTGAGGAAGGATCCACGTACCTACATTCTCAAAAATTTATACTACTAATATTTCTTCAGGCCTTCCCCACATGGACTTATAACCTTTTACTAGTACAATTGTGTGTTGAAGAAAAGAAAATAATCAAAACTTTCATGGACTATTGGGTACTCGACTTTGCATTAGCACAATCTAAGAGACCCAAAATGTGACCTGTCCATGAAAAGCATAGCAATGGAGTATCTTGTGCAGGTCAGGTGATCAATGGCATTTTAGCTCAGGTGCATTTCATATTAAGTTCGAGGAATCCCTGAATTCATCCTGTGATTATTTATCTAATAGTAAATGCATAATTGAAATGGATTCACCTAGCAGGTGACCAAACACACACACTGGTTTAGTGACCTGTGGTATCTGGAATTTAGGGTAAAAAAGCCACCAGAACTGCTTATACCTAAGGAAATTAGTAAACCAAAAACAATAGCACATTCCTGGAGGATTTGCAGATATTTGTGACACCATCAAGACCTTGAAAGACGCAGAAATGTTGGGTTTTACCACATTCTTATCCAACTGTATAGAAGCAGATGGACCTTGGAAAAGCCAGGTGATGACTCCAATTGCAGCTGCCATAACAGATGTGATTTTATTGCTTGAGCAAATGAACACATGCCCTGGTATGTGGTGTGCTGTTATTAATCTGGAAATGCCTTTTTCTCCATCTTTATCAATGAGGCCTACCATAAGTAGTTTGTTTTCAGCTGGCAAAGCCATCAATATACCTGCACTGTCCTACTCTATGGATATAGCAACTTTTAGCTTGTGTCCTAATTCAGTTCACAAGGAACTTAATCACCCTTCCCTTCCATAAGTCAGCCCATTATATTGACAACATTAAATTAGTTGGGCCTAAAGAGCAATCAGAATCAACTACTCCAACCAATTCGTAAAAGATTTGTAGTCAGAGGGTGAAGGAAAAATCCAATGAAATTTCTTGAACCTTCTGTATCACTTAAAATTTTAAGGGTCTAATGGTGTGGGACATGTTGAGGTATCCCTACTAAGGTAAAGAATAAGTTGTTCTATCAGTGTATTCCACATTTATGCCTATTACTCTGCCATGTTTACTGAGCAACATGAAAATGTGCTGGTTTTAAGAGGGATGCAGATAAAAAGGTGGACTGCAAAACATCCAGGTTTCTGTTCAAGTCATTTTGCTACTAAGGCTGTATAAGCCATAAGATCAATGGTGCTTGAAGTGGTATTGCCTGATAGGGTTGCTGTAAATGATAGCTCCAATAAATGATAACATAATTCCTTAGGATTTTGGAACAAAGTCCTGCTATTTGTGAATAATGATCTCCTTTTGAAAAAATAGCTTTTGCCTATAACTGGACCTTAGTAGGTCTGAATGCTTAACCATTTACCACCAAATTTCTTTGCAACATCAGCGGTCTATCCTGAACTTGGTGTTATCTGTCACATCAAGCTATAAAGTTGGATGTGTGCAGTACTCCATCATTAAATAGAAGTAGTGTAAGAGATTTGTCCTGAGCAGTCCCTAAAGGCTGGAGTAAGTTACATGAAGTTGCTCAAGGTCCCCACTGATACATACTGCTTTTTCTCTCCCAGCATGCATCTACAGCCTCGTGGAGAATTCTTTACATTCAAGCAAGAGAAAAAATGAGGACTTGCTTAGTTTACAGGTGGTCCTGAATCATAGATGGGTATCACCTGAGAGTGGACAGATATAGTACAATAGGCCTTTTCTGGGGCATCTTGAAATATGATGAAAATAAATCCTTCCA
Organism: Geosciurus inauris; assembly: GCA_004024805.1. Classification (NCBI taxonomy): domain Eukaryota; kingdom Metazoa; phylum Chordata; class Mammalia; order Rodentia; family Sciuridae; genus Geosciurus; species Geosciurus inauris. The sequence goes on along the minus strand of PVHX01005145.1, from coordinate 37,866 downwards.
GTGAGCAGAACTTCACTGTCCCTGCTTGTTCACTTTGTTTGGAAAGAGAAATGATCAGATATGCATGATCTCAAACCATGGTTTTTATACGGCCGGTTTCCAGCAAGGAGTTCTGCTCCTTCACACGTTCAAGTTTGAACATTAGAGAGGCATGCCGACGCAAGTATATAAAGCACAGCTTATTTTAAAAAAGGTGTAACATAGACTTCTCCTGGGAGGGAAAAGGGGGGGGCTATAGCTGGTATCTTGGTATCCCAAGAAGTACACGTGTTTTGCCTTTTTATATGTCCTAGGCTTTCTTTGTTCTCCTGCTGTCTTCCCCTTATCTCTGTCCTTCTTGTGTACCTGACTAAGTCCAGGAGATGCTCAATGGGAAGGCCAAAAGGTAAAAAGGAGATAAACAAATGTGGCTGTGAGGTGCTTGCTGAATGCAAAGAGATTGTAGACTCAGTCATAAAAGAAGTTATTTACAAATGTAGCTACCACCAAGTCGCCCAATCCAATAGCAAGTACTGCAGTGGACATGAATATTTCCTTCTTATTTTGTTATAAATATGTATGCATGTTAAAATTAGGAAACAGTTTTTCTATGACTAACAGATCATAAGAATTTATAGTGCTATTAAGATAATTTTATTGTTTAATTAGTTACTTGATTTTCAACTATAAAATGGTTTCAGTTACAATTAAGTCATTCAAACAGTTGTCAGATATTTGCTAAGTATTAAGAACATGCTATTTTTATAAAGCAAATTGGCTTTTGAAAACCTCTATATATTATGATGGATTGGTATGCATTTTCTTTCTTAGTGGTATTTTTTATTTTTATGGAATCTAAATATACTTCATAGCAAAGCTTATTCAATTTGTTCATTTTCCTCATTTGTTTTGTTCAATAAACATTTCATTAAATGAAAAGCCATATTACAGGTGATTTTTTTCTCTTCTCACATACAATACTCTTTTCTCTAGAGCACTTCTTTATAACATTTCTTATTTCCAAATATCATCTTCTGATGTGATAGTGGATTATCAACAACTTGTAGGACAGTTTGGGAAGGAACAGATATGGATATGAGTTTTCCTTGCCACCTAATTTACTGCCTTGAAAACAATTTTATTTTCTAAAGAAGTATGTATTAAAAGATTTAAGTGATAAGAGATCAATCCAGCATAATAATGTGCTAACTGTATCATAGAATGCCTTGGTAATTTAGGAATAATGGGACATGAGTTTATTATAGTATTATCTGGAACAGAGAATCTTATTTTTGGACTAGAGGTCATCCAGAAACAAACCAAATGCCCTTAATACCAAATCACATAAGCTATTTCTAATTTCTTTGATACTGAGGGCAGTAAAGGTAATAGTGTTGGTTATATTAGTTAGAAATTCTTTTTCACATAAAATTTAAAGAAGAAAAATTTAGTATATATTTATTATATTAAAACAAGTATAGCGTCATATCACATAGGTATAATATGGTAGATATATTAATATGCAATTGAACTACAACACAAATGTCTCTTAAGGTCTACCTACTTTTATAGAGTAAAAGGCTGTTGAAGCATGGATGTATCATGAAACCTTACCATACTCAAAATACTTTAAATTGATGATTACAAATAAGATTAAGCTAGTAATAATTCATATTCACAAGTAAACCCGATATTCATTGAAATCAATTAGCTATCTCACATTAGGTGTAATGAAGTTCAAATGTGCTTAAACCAAATTGCTGTATTTCTATGTGTGCATGAAATAGCAGAAATTTTGTCACATTAACTAATATGATGTGTAGCAGACAGATTTCTTAAAATATAGAGTTAAAATTCTTAGTATAAAGTAATTTTAATTTAGGTTATGGAATCCCTTTTCCACATAAACAGTATGAAGGCTAGTATACTTAAGAGATTTTAATAGTAAATATTTTAAAATTGATGATTTGTTTTTGCAAGTAATCTCAGCTGCATTACTTTAAGTTTATACTATTTGTTTACAAATAGGGTAAAAATGAAGAGTTAATTCGATTATATAGTTTCTATAATATTTGCATTTAAATAAGTAATTCATACCTGATTGCAAGATAGACTATAATTATCCATTATCATTTGATACATTGAGGATAGTTTTGTATAACATTCAGGAACCAACAATATCTCTGTGTCATATGTATGTCATCTCATATTTTTATATGTGGCAGATATATACCATTTTATATTATTTGCTGAGGATTGTAAGATTTGGACTATTTAGATAAATTGTAGGACTAAGACAATAAAGCATAGAAAGCTCATTGTCCATGACAAATAAAAGTATCTATTATTTTGACAATACTAATTCTGCCTATTCAAGAACATGGAAGGTTTTTCCATCTTCTAAGGTCTTCTTCAATTTCTTTCTTCAGTGTTCAATAGTTTTCATTGTAGAGGTCCTTCACATCTTTCATTAGATTAATTCCCAGGTGTTTTCTTTATTTATGTTTTTTAGGTAATTGTGAATGGTTAGTTTTCCTAATTTCTTTTTCACCTGATTCATTATAGTAGTATAGGAAAGCAATTGACTTATGTATTTTGTTTTGTTTTGTTTTGTTTTGTTTTTGGTACTGGAGATTGAACTCAGGGGCACTCAACCACTGAGCCTCATCCCCAGCCCTATTTTGTGTTTTTATGTAGAGACAGGGTCTCACTGAGTTGCTTAATGCCTCGCCATTGCTGAGGCTGGCTTTGAACTCGCGATTCTCCTGTCTCAGCCTCCCTAAGTACTGGGATTACAGACTTGCGCCACCGCGTCCGGCTGACTTATGTATTTTGATTTTGTATCCTGCTACTTTACTAAATTTGTTTATCAGCTCTAGATATCTTCTGGAGGAGGTTTTGGGTCTTCTAAATATAGGATCATGCCATCAGCAAACAGGGATAATTTGATCTCCTCTTTCCCTATTTATATTCTTTAATTTCCTTCTCTTTTCCTGATTGTTCTGCCTAGAGTTTCAAGCACTGTATTTAATAGGAGTGGTGAAACTGGGCATCCTTGTCTTATTCCTGTTTTTAGAGAGAACACTTTCAGTTTTTCCAGTATTTTAAATGTAAATGGTGCTGTAATTTGTCGAATGCTTTTTCTACATCTATTGATATAATCATGTGATTCTTGTTCTTAAGTCTATTTATGTGATGAATTACATTTATTCATTTACATACGTTGAACCAGTCTTGCATGCCTAGGATGAAATTGTGCACTATCTTTTAAATGTGTTTTTGTATGCAGTTTGCCATTATTTTATTAAGAAATTTTGTATTTATATCATCAAGGATATTGGCTTGGATTTTTTTTACCTTGATGGGTCTTTGTCTGTTTTTGGTGTCAGGGTGATACTAGTTTCATAGAATGAATTTGGCAGTGTTCACTCCTTCTATTTCATGGAATAATTTGAGAAGGCTAGATATTAGTTCTTCTTTAAAGGTCTTGTAGAACTTAGCTGAGAATCTGTCTGGTCCTTGGCTTTTCTTTATTGGAAGGTTTTTGATGGTGGTTTCAATTTCATTGCTTGATATTGATCTGTTTACCTTTTCTATATCTTCATGGTTTAATCTGGGCACGTCTATAGACATTTGTCAATATCTTCTACATTTTCTACTTTTTTGATGTATAGATTTTCAAAATAATTTGTAAGGATTCTCTGGATTTCTGTGGTATCTCTGTGGATGTTTCCTTTTTAATCTCTTATTTTATTAATTTGAAACTTTTCTCTTGTGGTTAGTTTGGCTAAAGGTTTATCAATCTTGTTTATTCTTTCAAAAAATCCAACTTTTTGTTTCATTGATTCTTTGTATTTTTTATTCTCAATTAAATTTATTTTAGCTCTGATTTTAATAATTTCCTGTCTTCTTCTGACTTCGTATCATCAAAATGGCCATACTACCAAAAGTGTTATACAGATTCAATAAAATCCCCGTCAAAATTCCAATTACTTTCTTTGCAGAATTAGAAAAAGCAGCACTAAAATTCATATAAAAAAAAAGAGCTGTAGAATAACCACAGCAATCTTTAGCAAGAAGAGCTTAGCTGGAGGTATCACAATGCCAGAACTCAAATTATACTACAGAGCTACAGTAACAAAAACAGCATGGTACTAGCACCAAACAGACATGAAACCAATGGTATAGAATAGAAGATACAGAGACAAACCCACATAAATACAGTTAACTGATACTAGGCAAAGGTTCTGAAAATATACATTGAAGTAAGGATAATCTTTTCAACAAATGATGCTGTGAAAACTGGCTATCCATATGTAGAAGTTTGAAGCTGGACCCACCATGTCTTTTACCCTGCGCAAAAGTCAACTTGCAATAGATTAGAGACCTAGGAATTAGACCAGCAACTCTGCAACTACTAGAAGAAAATGTAGGCCCAATACTCCATCATATTGGCATAGGAACCAACTTCCTTAATAAGATCTCTAAAGCACAGGAAATGAAACTAAAAATCAATAGGGGGAACATCATCAAACTTAAAAGCTTTTGCACAGTTAAGGAGGCAATTAACTGTTTGAAGAGAGCCTACTGAACAGGAGATCTTGTCAGCTGCTTCTCTGATGGGTCATTAATATCCATAATATACAAAGAACTCAAAAACATTAACACCAGAAAAGCAAATAACCCAATAGCTAAATGGGCAAAATAACTAAACAGACACTTCTCAGAAGAAAAAATTTCAAATGGTTAACAAATATCTAAAAAAATGTTCAGCTTCTTTAGCAATTAGTGAAATATGAATCAAAATTGAGATTTCAGCTCACGCTAGTCAGAATGGCAAGTACTAATAATATAAATAAGAATAAGATTGGGCAAAGATGTGGAAGAAAAAGTAGGTGCACTTGTACATTGTTGTTGGGACTGAAAATTAGTGCAACCACTCTGGAAAGTAGCATGGAGATTCCTTAAAAAATCAAGGAATAGACTCACCATATGACCCAGCTATCCCATTCCTTGATATATATCCAAAAGATCTAAACTCAGCATACTGCAGTGATGCAGCTAAATCAATATTTATAGCAGCAAAATCAACAATATCCAGACTATAGAACCAACCTAAGTACTCTTTATGAAAGGATAAATAAAAGGTAGCATGTACACACGATGGAATATTACTCAGCCAAGAAAAATAATGAAATTTATGTCATTTCCTGGTTAATAGGTGCTACTAGAGACCATCATGCTATATGAAAAAAGTCAGACTCAGAAAGTCAAGGTTGAATGTTTTCTCTGATATGCAAAAGCTAGTCTAAAATTGCCAGAGCAGGTTTAGGGGGAGAGAGAGGGAGAGAAATGAAGAGAAAGGGAAAGGAAATTAAATGGCACAGGCAGAAGAATGCCATCCAAAAAAAAAATGATCAGGGGAGTAGAAGGGGATTGAGGGGGATGGAGAGAGTATGGATGAACTAAGGGAAAAACAGTGGAATGAATCTGACATAGCTTTACAATACACATATGTAAATATACTATAGTGAATCTCACCATTGTGTATGTCCACATAATGCTAATTTTTAAAATACTTTAAATAAATACAAAGATCAGTAAAGTTGAGGAAAAGGAAGAGAGTAGGGAGGCGTGTTAAGATAAGGGTAATTACTGGGACTTAATTGGAGCCAACTATACTCCATGCATTTATAATTATGTCAAAAAATCCTAATGTTATATGAACTAATAAAAATATCTATCAATACAGTGAGAAAGTAATAGTTACCATGATGTGAATACTTGATCTTCCAAAAATCATTTTTCCTTTCAGAAAGATGTGTCAATATATGTATTGTAAAATATTTTTATTGAAAATAAATGCTATTTTAAATAATAACAAATGTATCTGAGACAACATTCCTTCCATTCCTTCTTTATACCTCTCTCCTCAAAATTACTTCTTTGCTTATTTACTTGTTCCCTTCCTTCCTCCCTCCTCTCCTTTCAGTCCTTCCTTTCCATCTTCCTTTCAGTGTAAATATTCCTTTAACCAGTCCAATTATTATTCTCACTCACCACTTCTCCTGAGTCCTACATTGCCAGAAATGTAAATAACTTAGGATAAGGAAAGACTCCTTTCCTATGTAATACTTAGATTTTACTTATATTTAAAATGTTTTTGACACATTTATGCCAAATACATAATTTTGAGCAAATTGCTAACTTTATGCAATGACTTTCTTAAATTTATGCTCAAAATATGAGGTTTTTTAAATTCATAAATCCATAAATTCCTTTTTACATTTATGCGAAGTTAAAGCAGGTGATCTATGATCCATTCTATTTATCAAGGGCAAACCAAGGACAATGAAAAGGCCCGGCATTGTGGCTCTTCCCTGGAATTGCAGCTACTTGAGATACTTAGGCAGGAGGAAGGGAAGTTGAAGGCCAATCTGGGCAATTTAGTGACTCTGTCTCAAAAATCAATCAAACAAACAACAAAAAAACACAAATAACAATAAAGATGCTATTATATTGAGTTCAAAATTTTGAGCTGGGCGTGTAGCTCAGGGTAGAGTGCTTGCCTGGTGTATGCAATGCCCTGGGTTCAATCTTCAGTACTGGAGGAAATAAAAGAAAGAAAGAAGAAAACAAATTCAGAAGCTAGGTGACCTAGTCTAATCATACCACATGTATCTCCTGGCAAATAAACTGATTAGATTTGCCAGAAGGAAATGAGACCTGCTCTTGGACAGGCACTAAGAATGATGAAGCCCTGGCTGAAGATTACATATTGTATTAAAACTCAGCATGTGTGAGAACTGGCCGCCTGCAGAATGTCACATAAGTTAGCAAAGCTTCAGGGTATAAAATGAACAAGTTTTGTAGTTAGATTGTCCCCCCCACTGTGTTAGGAATCTCACCAATCTCCCTTTGGAATGTCATCCTATCAGGCAGAGTGCCACATCCAAGCTGGGATCAGCCTTGATAGCCTAGAACATTCTCTGCTTCCTCTGGGCCTCCTGATTTCAAGTATCCTTATTTGGTAAGTGTTATTGTGGGAACACTGACTAAGATTCATGTTAGCCTGATTTGATGGTCTGATCCTGTTTGTTAGCTCAGTGCCTCACTTGGAGAATGTCTGACTTTGATGAGCCAGGGTATATTACATTTCCTGATAATATTTTTCTTGTGAACACAAGGAAATGAAATGTACACTCAAATACAAACTTTAAAGAATATCATTGAGAGTTCTTGACAGAATTTAATCTTAAGGGAGAATTTAAGCTTATAAGTACAATTCCATCCTTGTCATTGTTCTTCATAATGTTCATAATCAAAGAAGAATTATACCGTAAAATCCCATTAGCTTGCTATCACATGAATTATACCATAAAATCCCATTAGCTTGCTACCACATGAATAGCAGGTATTGCATTTCTAGGGTTTATATATCCTGTGGTTTGTATTTACCAAAGCTGAAATAGTGTTTAGTGTACAGAGATATGATTTAAAGTGCTGCTTGATTTTTTATTTACTTTCAAACATACTAATTCAAGTTAAAAATAAAAACACATGTTTATGCAAGGTATATGCTTATGTGAGATGACCTCATTGATGAGAACTGTATAAATTCTACAAAAATATCTATAGATTAAACTTTTCCTATAGGGATGTTCCTTTCCATTATGTTGTCACTTAGTTTAGCATACTAATACTTATATTACCATTAAACTGGTATTATTGTCTTAAAAATAATATTTGTGTTTCCCCATTCATGTTATTAAGTATTAGAGTGCTTTTCCCTAAAATATTCCTTTCTGTAGTTCTAGAATAATAAAGCTCTATTTCCCTTTCAATTCTTCTGGTTAGCCACCTCTCCATCTGATTACATGTAGATTAAACTTAAGTTAATTTTCTATAGTATAACAGACACAATGTATAATTAATTTCACTGAAACACATTGGTTTGGATCAGTATGAGACTCTCTGAGAAAGATGTCTCATAAGAAGTAATAATAATTGTTTCTATCTATATAAAAAGTCTGATGGAGAAGGTAGACTTTTCAGTAAAATGTATTTGAACTATCAGTTCTTCATGTTTGCTCTTCAAAATATATACATGCATGTAATACCCACTGACATGAACTCACATACATTTTTATCTTAGCCTCATTTCTTTAAGGAAAATTATCTATCATACACACAGGTATATATATATTATATATATTATATGTACATGTATATATAATATATATGATCTATATGTGTGTATGTGTGTGTGTGTGTGTGTGTGTGTGTGTAACTTGATTTTTATATTAGTCACAACTTTAAGAAGAAAGCTGTAATACAAATACTACCTCCCTGGTTGACTTTCCTGTTATTCTGGTCCAGCCACATGAAAGTCCAGATGTCAGAGTTCTGTTCATTTTTCACTCACCATTCACCATGCAGCAGCAGTAGCTGCTGCTTCCTCCTTTTCTTCCTTATTCCCATTCTTTCTATTCTTTCTTTTTCTCCTCTTCCTCCTCTTCTTTTTCTCCTCTCTCTTTTTTGCCTTGATTCAGATGCTCAATTCAGTTATCTTTTGTATCATGAGAGATAGGCAGGTGTAGCATTTTGGAGAATGTTGTAAGGCCTAGGAGCTTACAGAAAACGGCTGCTAAAGGATTTTAGGTAGGAATTTACCTAAGACTTGATTACTTTGTATTTTAATGCAGTTTTGTTGGGTTTTTTTGTACCAAGAATTGAACCCAAGGGCACTTAACCACGGAGCAACATCTCCAGCCCTTTTTACTTTTTATTTTGAGAAAGGGTCTTGCTAAATTGCTGAGACTGGCTTTGAACCTTGTGTCTTCCTGCCTTAGCCTCCCAAGCTGCTGGAATTACATGTGTGTGCCACTGTGCCCAGCTTTATTCAGTCTTTTAGAATTTTGTGGAACATGAACTTAAAATGAGCCAAAATAGAATCAGGTAAAAGGGTTAGGAAGCTGTTATGTATGATTTTACAAAAGAGAGAGAATGAGAGCCTTGGGTAACCACCACCATAATCATTGCTAATAGTAATAGCAGAAACAATACAAAAAGCTAATGTATCCACATGGTTGAGGTGCACAGTTTGTGACAGCTTTACTTTGGGTTTCATTATCCCTTTAAATATATACATTGTGTACTGTTTTCCCCTGCACTACAAGAAAAACTTGAGCAGATGAATGACTGTTCTGCTCAATTTTGAATGATAAATAGTCTTGCTTCTTCATAGGTTCAATCTCCCAGTAATTAAAAGCATCAAGATCAAAATATTAATGCCATTATTTCCAGATCAATTTTTTTAAGGTAAGACTTTTCCTCCCTTCTTTCCCTCCCAAAGATCACAATCTTCCTTCAAAGAAGCAAGTATGCTTGGCTTCTGTTCTCTCTGATAACTCCTATATCCTCCCAATCTACATGCTATATCTATCAGCCTGAGTCAGCTCAGAATCTATCAGCTAAGAAACAAAGTCCTGACAGATGGTAAACGTTTATCTTTTTTTTTTTTTCCTCTTGGGGTGTTTTTATTGGCTCTGTGAAGGTGCCCAGTGCTGTGGAGCATGGTATGCTCAGGCTGTGTGTCTGCGTGCCCTGCAGGTGAGACTTTTCTTCCCCCTGGCTGCTCACTTCTTCTCAGGGAGCTTCATTTGATGAGTCCTTTTTGCTCTCAGAAGATTCTCTTGGTCAGGACTTAAATCTGCTTCATTTGAAACACTCAGGCATCCGTTACTATCTGGAAAAGGGAGATGTTCTCCCTTAGCTTCTTCACCAAAACAGTTTGTCAGCCCAAGTACTGATTTCTAGATTTCTGGGTGAGAGCAATATGTCTCAAAACTGTGTGTCACACATATCCAGCTCACTGAGTTATCTTCTTGAAGTGTAATCACTGTATGTGAAAAGAAAGAATCCCATTCCAACCTCTTCTGGTGCGGAGTCTGGGGATTCACAAGGTATCTTTTTGAAGATTTTTTTTCTTTCAAATTGCTCAATCATTTTTGTCACCTCATAGCAAGTGAGAAAGTTCAAGTATCACTGATAGAGTTTTTGACTGTATTCTTTGCAGACCCTTTATATTCTGATTTGATTTTGTAATTTCATGTCAATTTTATCTTTGTGTTTTGTTGGAAACTTAAATTTTAACATCATGTTATAGCACTATTTAAAACAATTAACTTTTTTGGCAAGGTCTGTTATGAGAGCTTCACATATGCCAAGTCATTGACATCGCCCAGTAACCCTGAGTAGAATAAATTATTAACCCACTGATTCATATGAATGCAGTTATAATAGAGAAGAATAGGAGGGTATGAATAGAGGAGATATTTAGGAGATATAATCAGTAGTGTGTCTCAATTAGATGTTAGAGATGATGTTGAAGATGAGAAAGGATCGAATTCCTCGTTGGATCAACTTACTATAAAATAATAATAATAATAATAATAATAATAATACCACCATTCCTGAGTCATGGAGTTGTACGTAAACTTTGGACAAGAATTGGCTAGGGAATTGTGCCTAACCTAACAGGTAGTTTAGTATTATTAAATATGAATCTCAGGGAATAAAAGTTTGCACAAATAGAACTTTGGAACCCTTTAGCCTATATATGATTCTTGAAACCCTGTCTACTAAGCAGACTCACAAATATGAAAATTTAGAATAAAAATAGCAATGGTCTTCACTGGAGACAAAGAAAGTAACATTTTTAGGAGGAGATACTAGAATATGATTATGGTAAAAAAGAATCAAAGAAAGAGATAAGACAATATCATGAAACAAGAAGACTGCTTTATGTCTAATTTGAGAAAATAACAAGTTTCAGGAGAGTAACCCTAGATGAAGTGATGTTTAATGTCACTATAAAAAGATCTGGAAACGACTAATTGGGAATAGGAATTAGGAAGCACTTGGAGCACTTAGCAAAAACAGTTTTATTACAAAAATGTGGTGGAAGCCAGATGACCTTGGGTGAGAATTCAGCATTGTATTAGTTACTATCCTCACAGGAAACATGCCAAACTAAAATGAGGATAACTGAAGGAGAATTTAATAAAAGGATGATTTACAAAAATGAGAGCAGGGAATGTAAAAGCCACAAAGGGTTATACAGTAGCATAGGGCCCAGAAGCAGAGCTCTGTTATCACTTACAAACCTGAGGTCACGAGGAGGGAGTGTTTACTAGAACGGGAAGAAGAATAATTCTGCACAATTATTAGGGCTACCTAGAGGGGTGAGAAATTCTGTCAGGATACTTTGAGGACAGCAACCCTACAGAGAAACAGACATCTTTATCTCACTTTCCCTTTGCAATTCTTCTACATGTATTTCCCATTGGTAAAATCTAACTGGAAGTTATCTTTTTGTTTTACATTTTTTTAGTTGTTGATGGATCTTTATTTTATTCATTTATAATTTATATGTGGTGCTGAGGATCGAACCCATTGCCTCACGCATGAAGTGCTCTACCACTGAGCTATAGCCCAGCCCCGGAAGTTATCTGACTAGATAGTTAATTAATGTAATTTCTATAGGGCAGTGTGGATCTGTATAAGATATCCAGCACAAAATATGATGAAAGGAAGTGTTAAAATCAAGACTATGTTACTGTTTAAGGAAGTGTCAATAAGGAAGAAGAGAGAAAGATCAGCTGCAACCAGAAAACAATGTGAGGATAAAAAAGGGCTTTTAGGATTGAAAAGCGTTGAGCATGTTAGTAGGTGTTAGTATGACAAAGAATCCCTTAGAGCAGGTCAGGTCCAAAACACAAGAGCAAGAGATAGTTATTAGTAGAACAAGATTCCAGAAGAGAGAGAGATGGGATTAAGGACACAGATTGAAGAGTTTATTTTGAAGAGGAAAATGGGTTCATCTTCCTTTTATATTTTAGGAGAAAACACAAGATATATACATATTTAGGTATATTTAATGTTTGGGAAATATTATGCTAAGAGAAATCATCTGTGTGGCCTTTATTTTCTTCATATGATACAAGGAATTTATGAAGTATGTTATCTTTCAGAAAAATCAATGAGTAGAATCACAAGTAAATACACTCCAAAGTCACAACTGGGTTCAGATATTCTCCACCCACTTTCACAGTTCTATGGTTGTCTCAGAATAGCTTATTTACTCATTTATAAAAATAGACATCACAGATTGTCATATTAACTTAATTCTGCACATTGGTATACATACATACACAAACACGCACACAGATATATGTGGGAGAATTTTTTTGCGTTCATACTTTCAGAGGATTCAGTCTATGGTAACTTGATCTTATCATTATGGGCCTCTGGCAAGATAGAACCTCATGGTGAAAAATATGTGGCAGAGCAAAGCTGTTTACCTCATTGTGACTGAGAAACAAAGAGAGAGGGAGAAAAAGTGGCTGGGACCAAGGGACAACCATTAAGGACATGTCACCAGTAACATACCTCCTCTAGTCTGGCCTTACACCCCAGGTTTCCATTAGCTCCCAGTAGTACCATAGGCAGGTACTATGGCTTTTAGGGGACATTTTAGATATAAATTCTAACAGTGTTTTATTTCTTTTCAGCTGTAACCGAATTCCTAAAACTAGATGAACAGGTGACCTATGAAAACCAGAAAATTTTGTTTTCACAGTTGTGGAAGCTGGATAATCCAAGATCAAGCAGCAGGCATCTGGTGAGGACTTTTATCCTTTGTCTTCACATGACAGGAGTGGAAAACCCATCTCACAAGCCCTTTTTATGGTGGTAGTAATCCTAAACCTGCCCCATTAGGCCCCACCTCTCAACATTGTTATATTGGGGATTAATTTTCCAACATGTGAATTTTAGGGGACTTATGGTTTGGATATGAAGTGTCTCCCCAAAAGCTCCTGTTAATGCAGGAATATTCAGAGGGGAAATGATTAGATTGTAAGAGCCATAATTTAATCAGTCATCTCAGTTTAAATGAACAGACTGCGTAGTAACTGCAGGCAGGTGGGGTGTGGTTAGAAGGGGTGGGTCATAGGGGGTGTGCCCTTGAAGGGTTCATTTTCCCTGTGGCACCTTCCCCTGCCCCCTGCTTCCTTCCTGCCATGAGGGGATGGCTTTCCTCTCCAAGGCCCATCCTTCATGATGTGCTTGCTGCCTCACCCTGGGCCCAGAGTAATGGAGCTGGCCATCTATGAACTGAGACCTCTGAAACTGCAAGCCTCAAATAAACTTTTCCTGTTCTAAGTTGTTATTATTTGGTATTTTGGTCACAGTGATGTAAATGGTGACTAAAACAAGCTGGTACCAAGAAGTGGGAACATTTCCATGACTAATCTGACTGTGTGGTTCAAAAGCCGTGCTGGTTTGCAGGAAGAATTTTTGAATAGTTTAGAGTTGCAAGCTGGAAAAAGCTTTAGAATATTGTAAGTAAAGTTTAATGGGTGATTTTGATAGGAACTATTGGAAAGCTAATGAGAATGTGGACTGTGCTCATGAAGTTCCAGAGGGAAATGAAGACCCTTTTGGTAATTGGACTGGTAGCTACAATGTTATATTCTGGCAAAGAATTTGTCTATATTTTTTTCATGTTCTGAGACTGTGTGAGGTTTGTAAAGCCAGATGACCAAAAGGAGGTGAATTAAAACAGTTGGGCAAGGATTTATTGGAAATATGTTCTCGGGTTAAACTCTCTCATTCATCAGAGTGTGTCCGGGAGAATCGCACACGTGTTCTGCAGTACAGAAAACTTCAAAAGGCCTGGTCAGGAAAGGGAGGGCTTAAGGCAGGAAGAGAAGGTCAGGGGATCCTGCTGAGGTCAGAGTCCTTCTGGGGTGTCAGGAAAAGCCCGCTGATTGACAGGAGGTGCCTCTACTGCAGACGTCAGCGTCTGGCTGGCTGCTTCTCTACGCATGCGGTTGTTCCAATGGCTTCCCTGGCTGCCCTTAACCGGACATCCTGAATCGACCTAACAAGGTTGAGTTTAAAAGTAAGGAACTAATTAATCTGGTGGAGGAAATTTCAAGACAATATATGTTAGTGGCATGGACATTGCTGGTAGCTTTTAGTCAGGTTTACTGTGAGAAACAGGATCAGAAAGCAGAGCTAAAGTGTTTTAAAAACTTGTGGTTTGGCCAGAAAAGTGCATGTGGCCCCTTCCTGAGGCCAAGGAAGATGTATTTGTTGAAGACATTACAGCCCCCTAAAGAGATGCTAACTACCTTGCACAGAGACAATAGGAAAGATGCCTGCAGAACATCACAGGAATTTGGGAGACTATACTCTTCTCCAGAAGAGAAAATTCTTTTGAAAAAAGATGATGGGTGCCTGGAGGAGGGATTGCTCTGCTTGGCTGCCTAGAAAGTTGTTTCACCAAGATAAGCTATGCAGGCATTCAGGCCACTACAGTCATGATTACAGGGGGCCCAACTCTTGTGCAATCTAGCAGCAGAGCATCCACATGGTATCATAAAAATACAGGATGCTAAAGTTAAAGGATCATGGAGGTTTCCACCAAGAATTCAAAGAAAGACCTGTGAGTTCAAGCAAAGTGTAGCAGGATTAGAGTCCCTGTGGGCTGCCCCTGAGAGAGCAATGTGTGATACTGCAAAGGTGAAGCTGAAGCTGGAATGGAAACCCCAGGAATTAAGAGATGACAGTAATCTGTACTATCAGAGAGTAGGTGAGTGGAATCTCTCACTGAGACTGAGGGCTTTAGATGTAGGCAGCAGGAGAGGGGAGATGAATGTATTAGAACGCATATTCCCAGAACTGAGAGCTTAAGGTAGTGGGTCTTGAACACATTTAAGCATAAGAATAACCAGGAGGGCTAAATGAGAACATTCAGAATTAGAAAACTCTTATCTTTCCAGGTAACTCTAAAAAGACTGGTCCAGCTTCTACTTTCAAGTTGACTTGTAAGTTGATATCTAGGTAAAAGTGGGAATTGGGATGACAAGGAAAACTGTGAGAGAAATTAAAGTTTACATGGTGTGATTTGGAAGTTTAGGTGACAAAGAAATAGGTGGAGGTCCCTGTGGTCCATCAGTCAGATGCTCAAAATAGGAATCAACCAAATGTGTGTGTTAAAAGAATAGCAGTAAGCATTAGGAGAATGCTGAACTTATCTATTGGGCTGAACATATTTAGGGTTATAGAGAAAATAGTGTCCCTCAGAGATCCAGTTTCCAACAGAGGCATGATAAGGAAAAGGCATTCCATGGAAAGGTTGAAAGTGTAGGAAAGTTGGTTCATAATCAAATGTATATTGCAAAAAATGTAGGGGAAATCTATAGTCGGGAGTGGAATATAAGTTTTTGATAAACCAGGGGTAAAAGAGTGCAAAATATGCTTAACTTGATTTTTTTTCCTTTGAAAAAGAACTAACTAAATATGTTTTATCTTATTGTGGTTTTTTGTTATTATTGTTTTATTCTATGCAATGAAAAGGGACAGTAATGCAGTTATATTTTTGTATGAAAATTCATTAGCTAGAATACTAAAGACAAGAACTTTGAATACTTCCATATTGAGAGAGAAATGGAAGTGATACACTTGTAGACATCCATTAGGAATTACCCATCAGCTAGAAAATACCAGGAACATTTTCCTAACACAGATTATAGTATGAAAGTACAAAATATGGTGTGATCGGAAGTACTATCTATTTGAACGCATACCATAAGTTTTATTCTGCTAATGGTGAACATCTAATAAATTCTTAATAGCATTTGCAGATGATAGTCTTACTTAGAAAAAGAAGTAACAAAATAAATGGGGTATTTTGAAATTTATTCTGACCTAGACAAAAATGCTTACTTGCAATTTTGGCTAGACAAAAACTATAGGTCATAGCATCCTGCATTGTGGAATAGAGAAGCAAGGAAATTCAGGCAGGCAAGTCAGACTCTGGAGAAAAACAGTAAAATAGGAACATTATATTGCTATCTCATGGTCAGGGATTCTAACCAAAATATCAATCCAAAAAGGTAAGTAGAAAATGCTAAAATAGAATTCTATTCATACAGTTGAAAATAATCACACCAATACTTTTAAAGAGAGGTAAAAATAAATAAAGAAATAATGAATGAATGAATGAATGAATAAATTTTCATTGGTTGGAAAGTTCTCCAAAGATCTCAAAATAAAAAAAAAAAATGAGTGAAAAGAAAATGAAGAATATGTCACTAGGGATGGATATAAAACTATGTCATGTTCTTGTAAGAACAGTACTACATGAGGTAAGTAGTAGGTTTTACATTTTAGCTTAGAAAGGATAGGTAATTCAGAAAAAAGCTACAAGAACATTAAGAAAACATGATATCAGACCCTGTAAGGGCTGGTTAAACAACTGTAGCCAATGTGACCAAGTGAATTCATTTTTTCTCTTATAATATCTTCATCCCACCTCCATTGTCTCCTGCTTCTCTATTCCTGTGTAGTATTTCCCTTGATTTTTCTCTTTCAGTTTACAACCTAGAAGTAAGAAAGGGCCTAAGAGTCCATCTGTCGTCTAACACTCATTATTTAGAATGTGTCAGCCTTTAATGCCTGCAATCCTAAAAAACAAATGCCCTATAGCACATTTTGTTACATTTGTTATCCCGAGGAGGATTTAAGGTTTATAGCTAAAGACCAGGACCATCAGAGATTAATTTTGCTATCCCTAGAAAGCAGAATTAGGAACACTTGTAATAGAAGATTCAAGATAAGATAAGGAAGGGAGTCCCATCCATTATAAAATGTTGAGCTCCCCAGCTTTAAAAATTTTCAAATAGATTTTGGAACTATAGAGCAACTTTATAGAATCAGTCATAACACATGTGAACATTTATGATGGTCTTGAAGACCAGTTTTCTTGATTCTAAGGTATATAATCTGCTTCCCAGTCTGCAGGGAAAAGAATGAATTCTCCAGTTGAATATCAAAATGCTCATAAGGAACAATGTGAAAAAATGTGAGTAGAAAACAATAGCATGGATTACATTCATTGTTTTCTTATCTTGCTTCAGATTTAGTTTTTCAGTGAAATTGTGGTTAATTTGTGGTTAATCTCCAATGCAGAATATTTGCTAGAATACTTTCTCTGATGTTTTCCTCAATAACTTTCATAATTCTTGCCTCTATAAATACTGTTAATGTTGTAAGCAAATATGTTTCCTGCCAATTTGTATTTCCTTGATTACTAGTAAAGTGTTACTTGTCTTTTTCAAATGCTTTTACCATTTATGATATAATTTTTTAACTTTTTTCATATTATCTTGGTCAATTTATACATAGGAGTTTTAAGGATCCTAATATAAATTAACTTTGTTTTTAATGCAAAATTTTACCATTTTAAATGTTATTTTCAATTATACTTATTTCTACATTGTATTGATTACAATGTTTTCTTTTATGTTCTCATTTTTACTATTCAACTTTTTAATATACCTATAACTTATTTGATTCATTGCGTGGAGTAGGAGCTCTCATTTGATTTTTGTTCTTCTAAATCATGTTTTTAATAATACAGAATTTATTCATCAGTTAGGATTGACTCATTTATCATGTATTAAATGATAATACTCATTAGTGAACATGCTGTTGAAAAGCTACATAACAAAAACCACCAGCAGCAGGTTGTTTGTTCAGTCTTTTTGGGTATCATTTGAACAATGTTTATCAAGCATTTAAAATTATGTTTCTTGTGTAATAAGAAATACAATTTTAAAGCACCAGTTTAGGATTTAACTTAGAAAATGAGATTATTCTCAATATGTTAGTTGCTGAATTACTTAAAAATTTTGACAGCTGTGAACAACTTAAAGACTCAATATTAAAATAAATTAATTGTGCTTTGATACTAATATATTAATTAAATTTTGGTCCTGAAGTTAAGACTCAATATTATATGCTGCCTTGATATCTGGTGAAATAGGAAGGGCCTTCAATGGCCTAATCAAAAGTGCCCTTGTCACTGTGCTTGAGAGGAGGAGGCCCCTAGCCCTAAATCCTTATTAGGAGGACTATGCACAATTCCTGCAGATTCTTGAGCACCAGGTTTCAGTCCGCTGACAACCCATAAAATTATTTACATAATTCCTCCAGCAGGAAACAGGGGCACTAGAAAGTCTGGTGGCTTATCTTTTCACAATTCCTAGCACTATTTTCTGTTCTTTTGCATTATACAATGAACTACTACATTGTATCTTCTTTCTTTCTGCCTCCTCCTCTTCCTCCCTCCCTTTTTTTCTTCTTTGTCCTTCTCCTCCTTCTCTTCCTTTTTCTTTACCATTCCCCATTTTCACGTGTATTTGGTGTTTAAATTATACCCAACTTTATTTCTTTCCCAAATATGCACATCACCTGGATTTTCACTCTGCTTTTGAGTGTAACTCCAAAGTGTGGCTGTGTGTTTTATGTTTTCCTTTCCTCAGGCTCTGAGTGAATTGACTAACAAATTGCAATCCAGCTCCTTGTGTTTAGCTATGCCTACAACCCTCTGGTAGAAATGACTTACTTAGCAATGAGGTAAAGATTAAAATAATGATAAAATATTATGCAATAATTACTAAATCTTTACAACATTTTGAGTCATATTTCAAGTGTTCATGTATTAATATTAAATACAAACATTCAGAATTCAAACTTCTAAAAATGCCTTAATCTGGGATAAAATACAAAAATAATATTTGCTTTAATATGTTTTATTTTATTTTTAACTGACAAATTAATTATACATATTCGTGGGGTATGGTATGAAGTTTAGATTTATCCATATATTATGTAATTATCAAATTTGGGCAATTAGCATATTCATCACTTCTCACACTTCTCATTTCTCTGTGGTGAGAACATTTTCAATGTTCTCTTCTAGCTATTTTGAAACATGAAGTAGCCATTATAAAACTGTACTGTTCTAATCTCAAATAGGGAGCATCATTGATCAATGGTTTTAACTTTTAATTTTCCCAAATTCTACTTTCAGTTTCAGAAAATAGTAAAATGTAACTCATTATTTTGTCATTTCAGTTACTTGAAACTTTCATTTGTTTACCATAGAGTTAGCATCATCCTGTTAAATGCTAGTACTAGCTTACTTAATTAAGAACATTTAAATTTGTGGTAGAAATAAGACTGTGTATAACTTAAACAATTAAAGTAAGCAAAGGAAGAAATTTCACCAGGTAATAATTTATTATGTGATGTAACAGAGCATAGAACAATTGCTACGGATTATGAAAACAAAGGCTATAGTTGAAGTGACAGGTGAAGTTAACATGGTCATAGGTTACATGCTGATTCTTCAAGAATAGAACAGAGAGAACGCTGTGAAAGGCAGGGATTGTATAGACAGGGGAAATTATACAAGAGGTAAGCAGGAAAGAAATGTCATCTATTTGATGACTAACTGGAAAAATAATTTGTAGTTACCACTCAATTTGAATATTAAAATATATGTCAGGCATGTTCTTTAAAATGCAATGGTATGTTTTTAGTTTTAAGAGAACATAATGAAAGGCTTAATCGGCTGACTTGCACTCTGTAAGTTTACCTTCTGAACTACTAATTGAGGAGTAGGAGCATCTCACATATGGGTGTATGCATGTGATTATCCAAACATATTGTAGATATATCACTTATATATGACCATGGAAATACCATGTTGATTTCTAACTTCCTGCCCAGTGCCTCCTTTGTCAGTTGTATAAGAAGTGTGTAAGTAAAAAAAAATCTAATCCATTCCATGAAAGTCAATTATAGAATTCTGCTTACAATGGAAAATGTCATTACTGGTAAGGATACAGAAAGATAATGAGAGCATAACTTGGATTTATCTTTTACCACTGTATGCAGGACAAGATAATTGGGACTCTAAGTTTTTGAGTAGTTATCTTTGGAAACAGAGATTCAAATAAATATTAGATTTCTTTCTATGATTATTTATTAAGGCATAATAGTCTTAATGAGGTAAATAAGAATTAATAAAACCTAAATGTTAATTGTGTTTTTATTATAAAACTTTTACTTCTCAAATGAGAAAGATATTTTCATCTGTTTAGAAAATTTTCTCTAAGTTGTCTACTATACAGTATTTCTTAATACAGCTTTTCCTGTAAGATATTTGCAATGCCAAGTACATATTATTTTAATATAAAACATTCTGGGTTATAATATTTTATAGTTATAAATTATTAATATTTAATTAGGTCATTTGATTGCTAATATATATTTAATATAAGGTATATTTTCTATAATTTTTAATATAACTATATTGTGTATCTATATGTATATTATAATCAAATTGGTATACATACTCTAAGAAGGAAAAATATCAATAGCAAGTAAGTATGATTTATAAAGTATTTTAAAATAAAGAATTACATATAGTCATTTTAATAGACTGATAAAAAAAGAATCTTTCCTAAGGAATATTTTGCAAAATAAGGTTAATAACATTTCCAAGGTTACATAATAGACAGATGTCAAAACATATATTCTACCCTGGGTTTGTTGTTGCTAATTTGGGCATCATTAATAAATTTATAGAATCAGTACAGAGATAGCCCTTAATAGTACACACACGAGTAATTTACCTCCTAAGTGCTTGACATCTGCAAGTTGGTACTATATGTAAACATATTAAAATGAAATGATTTTCAATAGTAAGAAACATGACACTGGTATTCAATAGGGAATGCAATTATATGATACCCTTCATAATTGCTTATTTTCATATTGAGAATGTTTTCATCAGCAAATAATATAGGTGAAATAAAAAGCAAATTTAATTAAAATTTAATATATTACAGGAAACAGCGTTTTTATATTATTTCCCTTGAAAAACTGTGCTGTGTTTTAATAAAGAAAGTGTAAAATGGGAGAAGAGAAAGAATGTTTGTGTTGAGCTTCCATGAGAAGAGGAACAGAATTGTTTAATTAATATCAATGAGGCTCTGATTATAGGGGTGCTTCTCCTTTGTAAGGATAATCGTCATGAATCTTCCATAAGGGAAAAAGATATCAAAGAGAAGGTAATTTGTAACACAGTGAACATCATTAAAATCTAGTGATCCAAGGAAATGCAGTCAAAACAAGTTAAGTCAAGGTCAATGAAAATAATGCACCAACAGGGATGACAGAGATTGTGGATGGATTTATAATTGGAATATGATTACTAATTTTTATTGTCACATATGAGGTGAATTTTGAATTGTATGCATAACTGCTAATTTGTGGATCAAAATTTGAATCTATAAATCTAAAGCAAACTCTAAAAGACATAATTTTATCTTTTAAAATTTCTGTTTAGAAACCATGCAAACTAGCAGTGTGGAATTGTGTTGGTTTTTCTTACTCTTCTGTTATGTGTATGTGCACCTACATCCATATGTATATTCCCTTCTCTCCAGAATATTCTCTGTGATCAGAGATTTCTTTTTAGTGTAACTTTAGGCATAAATTTAGTATCTGGAATACTGTACATGCTTGAAAAATATTTTCAGAATAAATGAAAAAAATATTTGGTTTGAAGAGCTCTCTTAAAATAGCTGAAGGCCAATGTCTGGATCCTCATAATTCTGATCAGTGTCAGTCTGAATCATTATCACTGATCTGAGTATTCAGCAACATAACCTATCAATATTACATCTGCTTCAGTAGCCTATGAATACATTATAAGAAATAAATTTGAAGGAAAATATGTAAAGAGAGCAACTAGAGGAGAGAATGACCTGCTGGAGTGAATAAGTCATCAAATGTAAAAATCTGAAGTTCACAGGTGAGTTCTCTGTTAATGTTTTCACTTCAATTGCACCAGAAGCTAAAATCAGAAAGTGAAGATAAAATCAGAACTTAAAACCTCATGCACCTAAAACAGACTGACCGCTTTGTACATGTACATGTACAAATATCCCACTCTAGAATCAAGTAGAGTGGCTGATTTGCAACCCTTTTTCAATTGTGATTTGTTGAGTGAATAAAAGAACTCAAACTGGATTTCCAATTACATTTCATAGGGACTGAGAAACTATAAACAGGTAAGGCAGTAATAAATTTTACAAAGTCCAATAACCTTTCCAACTTTCCCATGTTCGTTATTTTCTTCACCTTAGTATCTTTTATAGGGTTATTGGCTAGGAAAATCATTACTATTAGATTTGTTCTTAACTTTGGAGACAGGGGAAAGCTGGGGAAAATGGTAAGAAAATGGAAAAAGAGAACTCCCCTGGTAAAAGAAGGAGTGATGAATACATTGACAACAGTGAGAAGCCCAAATCCCCCTGATCTTCTGCAGTAAAGACCAGGAAAACCACCTGGCTTAACACCCATTCATTAAATCACACATTCAACAAATTAAAAATTCCCAAGGGACCACATCTCTAATATCAATATTGTATTATTATAAATAACTTGTGATTATTTATTTTTAAACCCTGTAAAGCATGTAAGTTTTTTAGCAGATGATTTTACTTTTGCTTTTGAACATTAAGTTATAAAAAATTATATTCCGACATTATGGTGGCAGCAACACTCTCTTTTTAAATTTCCATAAATAAATGATAATTACTTTAAAGAAACTAAAAACCACATTTTTAATTCAAGTAAGAGAATGGGCCACATTTAAAACTCAAGTAAGAGAATGGGCACACCAGTGAACACCATAAAATGGGTAGACAGGATCAAAGTGCCTACAGTAAAAGACTCAGGCAGTTTCAACATCTGTAGGGAAAGAAATAAGGGAAAGCAGCAGGGGGTCTGAGTCCCCTAGGAGAGAACACCAAGTCACGAAGTGGGCCCACTGGAAAGTAGTGCCTGCCAACTTTATAGGAACTGCTGGAGCTGGAAATGATTCTACTTGTATTTCATTTCACAAGTGAGTCAAATGGATTCACTATAAACTTCGTACTGGCCAGAGATTTGGGCATATGAATCCTGGAAATAACCGAAACAATAACATCCAGAGTGGACAGATTCCACAGGGAGAAAATCTAGTGGGGAAAACAACAATCTTTAGTAATAAAATACAACTTTAGCAAGAAGTGAAATAAGGGCAAATGCATTGATTTAAAAGATGCCTTTTGCTTGTGTGCACACACAAACCTACGTGTATGATTTAACAAGACTCAACTTATTCATAGAAATTACATTAATAAATGTAAATGGATTAACTCATTTATTAATAGAAAGAATATTGACACTGTCTAATGAAGCTATTTCTAACACATGCTAGTTGTCTCTCTATAATACTATGGATCAATATCTTATAATGTTGGAAAAAATCATGTAGGGAAAAGTATGCTGTGTGTAATAACACATCCATCCATACATATGTATATATACAATGACATTTGTATAAGGTTTTCAGTGACAGTGAGAAATATATGAATGGTTTATTTCCATCCCATGATATTATATATAATCAATATGTAAATATATACATGTACTTATGTTGTAAAATGTAGAATAAGTCAGAAACGCTTTTGAAAAAATTCACCTATGAGATTGGTGCAATAAAATGAAGGGCAGAGATAAAAGCAAGCCTTCACTGACTATCCCTGGTTTGTTAGATATTTCTTTAGAAACATGCAAGTATTTTATGTAATTTTTTAGAAATCCATTTTTCTAGGAGGGAGACCAATAGGGCAGAGAGAGGGAGGAGGAGAGGGCATGGAAAAGTACTGGGAAATGAAATCTTTCAAATTATGCTTTATACAAGTGCATATATATCAGAGCAAATACCTCTAATATATGTTATTATAATCTATTAATATAATTATTATCACTATTATTATAGAAGGGAAATAGGTAGAACAGAGAAAGCTGATCAGAAGGGGGAAGGGAAAGGGACAGTACTGATGAATGCAATCAATCAAATTATGTACATGTACATGTACATGACATAATGAATCCCACTATTATGTATAAATATAAAATATAGAAAATAAAATGTTTAAATAAATATTTTTAAAATTGATTTTTCAAAAGCAACCTATAAATATTAAAAATAAAAATTAAAAAGAAACATAAATGTGTATCCAATTGATATAATCACAGTTATAATCACACAGTAATACACCATCCAAGGCCTTTGAAACAAAATAACTTTTCTGTACAGGCATATGTAACATATCTTAAAAACAATAAGAATTAGAAAAGAATTTGAATTCTTATAGTAATCACATTGACATGATTATTCTAACAAAATGATGTTGGTATCATGGAGCTATGACAAATGACTCATGCAAGCTCTTACTTGTCCGCAGTACCATTGAGCATCTCACAGCATGGGAGAAAGGGGATGTAAGTGTAAAACACAAAAGAAATTGTTCCTGTTTGAGAGAAAGTACCAAGAGTGACACTAATATTAATAGTATATTTTACACGGGACCCATAAGCAGCCCCTACAGCATGGTTTGTAGCCAGGAAATGTCATGCCCTGAAGCAGAAGCCAGGATATTTACAAAGTACCAAATCCAGTCCTAGGCCACAAAATAAACAAGACGAACTTGGAAGATTTTGTTATTTGTAGTAAAATAAACAAGGTCCTTCCTGTTGAAGTCAAAATAATTTGAGTATCTATAATGCTCAAATAAGCAATAAATTCTCAATGTATTTAACTATATGACTATATATTTTTAAATTCATTATCTCATAAAGATAATAAACACAAAAGGCAAATAATTGTTTATAGTTGGAGAATGCATTAACCAGAACTGCATTTTGAAAAATAGCTGCTAAAGATAACTAAGCATTTATTTCATCTTTCCTTAAAAAAACATACCACTGAGTAACCTAATAGCAGAGAAGTTTCTTCCTATTAATTAATTGCAGCTAATGAAATGGAGAAAGAATTTTGATATAATTTCACAAACCCTAATGAATTGATGAGTTTAGGTGTTGATCATTAATAGCTGCTAATATCACACAGAGACAGCTGGATGTTACAGAAGCTGACAAGCCCCTTTGGAAGGAATTTTCCTTAAATATTGAACATGAATCTGATTTAATCTCTAGACTCAACTCTTAATTTATAGAATAGACAAACTATGCTAAAAGAAAGGCTATGAGATAAATTAACAAATCACTTTTTCATATATTATTATTTTTATTAATTAAAAATAGCATATAAAAAAGATGTAATTATTTTTCAAGCTACCTCAGCCTTCCAGAAGTACTTGCCCAATTCGTTGAAGGAAAACTCAAACAGGTTTTTAAAATCCTCAGTATTAAATACGAGGGTGATGCAAATCAGTTCAAGGTGATTTCTGGTTAGCCGTGAGCTGACAGGCTAGCTAATGACATTCTCTGGGAAGGATTACCTCTGAATAAAACTGTATCATTGAAATATGAATGTAAAGAAAAAAGATTAAATATCTTGTTTTGGAGTTAATCACAAGCTTTGATATCTTTCTCCTTTTCATTCCAAGAATGTTACTGATCATCATAGCCAGAATTTAGTGTGCTCCCATTTATTTGTTCTTGACACATCACATTATATACACATGAGATATCTGAGTCCCTGCCTATAGGTTTGAATTTTCTCAACCTTCAAACAGGAAAGACTACATCCCTCAGGTATTTGTGAAGGCGACTTGAGAATAAAAACCAGGGGTTATTTTCTTTTCCTTACGAAGCAATGGCTTTTTGTGAAAGCACTCCATCATTTACTTATTCAGTCATCAGTCATTCGTCAAGTGTCCATTATATGCCAACTGGAGAGAAAATGGTCTACTTATTAAGTTTTTTAAACAGTTTTACTCATCATGTGCTGGGCATCTTTAAAACAGGCAAATCTGTGATATGAACGGAGACATTAGCTCCAGATGACTGAATCATTTCAGTGATTCCCAAATTTTTTCCATTCATGGTATTTTCAATGTCTTAATAATTTATTTGATGGTATTAAAATACCAAAAGAAATGCCTTAGAGTTTCCTTATTGTATATTTAGGCCCTCAAACTTAATAATGGTAGTAATGTGGTGCCTCACAGATGTCCCTATATTTCTTTTACAATATCTTTCAGATATTTAACAGACCTTGTGGTGCTTCTGGGAGTTTACTGTGTGCCCCAGGATGCCTAGATGCACAGATTGGAAATGAACATCAGCTAGTTTAAGCACTACACATGCTGTTTGAATTTAAAAATAGTTCCTACTCTCAGTCTGAACTCTGACAACAAAGATGCCTGAAATGTCTTATCGGTAATAAAATTTATGTTAAAAATCATAGCAATAAAGATAAAACTTTAAAAATATAGAATTATAATAGATATGTGGTTGTAATTTCAATCATGGTAATAACTGAAATATTAGTATATATTTAAAAGTTACAAATATGAAGCTCAGAACCATGGTTTATATCTCTGTTATATAAAATTGGTATGATAAAGTATATAGTAACATAGGTTTTCAGAGATGAGAGGGCAGGAGTATGATCCTGAATCAGTCAATGCATAACCAGGAGCTTGTGGACAAGCTACATAATGTCTCTTGATACCTCAGTGCCCTCGTTTGTAAAATGGAGAATATAACATTCAACTTGCAGCTTGTTATTCTGACCCACATAAGATGCCAAAAATGTATACTGCTTGGCAGGTGTTAACAAGATAAATATTGAATAAATAAAATAGCAAAGCTATATAATTAAAAAGTTGACTGCAAAAACATCTGAATAATATAATCAAAATGCTATGGTATTTCAGAGTGGGTAGAAGTTACTGCTTGAAGGGTCACAGAATGTTACAGAACTACCTTTTTTTTTCTTTTACTTGCACACCATTTGTTTGATAAGGGATGGTTAATGTCAAAAATATATAAGGAACACAAACAATAGCAAAAATACAAATAACTTGATTTTAAAACAAAGAATCTCAATAGAGAATTTTTAAAATTTATTTATTCTAATCATGGCAGCAGAATGCATTTTGATTCATTGTACACTAGAACTGACTTTTGAGAGTAACTTAGTGACTTTCAAGTATTTTTTAATCATAACTACAGAAAATATATTTTATAGGCCTCATTAAAACTTTCTATAATTTTAACAAATTCACACAAATAATTTACTGTGTATAGTTCCTCCTATTTACAATCTACTAAATTGTTTTTCATGTCTCATAGTTTGAAAGAAAGTATTTAAAACATGAGCTGAAATAGAATTGTATCTTTAATTGCAGAATCAAACTATTGATAGTTAGGGACTAATCCTTCCAACAGGTTATATAGGCTGAGATACTGCCCCTACTACTGCACAAAGATCTGGAATAAATTATAATGGCCTATATGTTTCACATTGTCTCACTCACTAAAGAGAAAATGATTCTGGAGCAGTAAACACATATGCACATACAAACACACACACACACATACACAAACTGTAAGATGAGCAAAAAACAATAAGGAGGAAGTACCTAAGAAGGGAAGAGTACAGTCTAGTGTGTTTACCCTTAGGGAAAATGTTCATGTTATTGTCATCCAGGGATTAAAAAGTACATCTTGGAGCCAGGCAAAGCAGAGTATGTCTGCTAGAGATTCTACAATTAAACCGAAGCCTGGGACAAAAGATAAATTATTCCAAGTCAATTGGAACTACTCATGCTAGCATAAAAATACTTAAATTCATTGAAAAACAGCCGGAAGTTCTGAACTTATACATTTACATAGATCAAACCCAAAACCAAATGTACTATTCAAGAAGAGGACACCATAAGTAAAAGTCAGCAAGAAGGAAAAAGAAATAAGCAAACAAACAACAGAACCCCCAGCAACAATGACAAATTGAGACCACCACAAATGCCAGATATTAAAGAAGTTATTTTCAGTAACTCAATATAATTATTTATGAATTAAAGAGATAAAAAAAAAGACTAAGAAAATTTCAGAGAAACAGCTTATAAAGAAAAGATAGGAAAATATACTAAATCAATAATAGCAAAGATCCAGACTGGATTGAAATAGCTAACAATTTTATATCCAGTACATGTGGAAGAATTAAGGTCTGACAATGTTAAGGGTTAGCAAGAAAGTGAAACGTATGGGAACACTTATGGTGTCCTGGTGGGAATATAAAGTGGTAGAATCATTCTGTAAAATGATTTTTCCTTAATAACAAAGATCAATATGTGCAACTCAAAACATGGCAATTCAACTAGAAAAACACAAATGAGGTCTAGTAAATGTGACCCACATAAATGGGACCTCAAGTTTTTACATTCTCGGTATAAGGATTAAAGGAACTTAGGTCTATGGGTGAAGGGAAATAAACATTGTAGAGAAGGGGCACAAGGAAATTTGCCTCGGTGGTCAAAGAATTTGGGACTTAAGCAATCTTCATGTAGGTTTTAAGTTCAAAACCATGCTGGCTATTTTGTGCAAAAAGCAACCTCATCAGGCAATTTGGTAAAAAACAAACAAAAAAAATAGATACATTGTTGGTATTACTCCTCTTCCCCCAGAAGACTGACAGAAACAAATGTACATCTTTAAAGGAACTCACTTCAAAAGAGTTCTCTAGTAATTTCCATAGGAATGATCTATGAAAATTATGGCAATGTTTTGTTTTCAGCCATGGAGGCTATAGACCCTTTCTCATAAGGGCCATCTTGCTATACTAAATGCCTGATGCTGCAGCAACAGAGAAACTGACCTTCTTACCAGCCTCTGAAGACTCTTGCTTTGGAGGAGCACTGAGTCATTCTTACAGAAGGACACCTGCACTTAAAATGGGTTTGCTTGCTTACAGAGCTTTAGTTTTCTTTTATGTTGTTTTAGTTTAAGGTGGATAAATAATAGCAAGAGGGTGATATGATGGGTCTTACCTAGCAGAGGGGAAAACTGATATGGGAGAGACAAGAGATAATTATTAGACTCAAGTCCATGAGTGATGAACTACCTTTTGGACTACTGGGGATTGAAATAGGAAAGGATCAGATGGCTGTAGTGGATGTGTAGGTCCCCTGCTCAGATCAGTTTTGCCAGAAGGTGTACAACTGTGGAAGCACTGTTTTGCATTCCACCTTAGCCATACCATTATCTGGACAGTCACCTATAGCCTAAGACAGACAGGAGCTTCGTCATCCAGGCAGTTATGCCAAGCTGTCTTCTGTGCCCTCTTGGCATATCCAGGCCAATGTCTATGAAGCAGCTTGAGTGAGCTCTCATCAAAAAAGACTGAAGCTAGTTTATAGCTAGGATCTATTTCCTCTTTGGCTTTTACTTATGCTCCATTCTGCTTGCCTGCTGCCTTGTTTCTAAGCACTTGCTAAATAAATATCATGAACAAAAACTCTCTTCTTGGATTCTGCTTCTAGTAAACTCAAGCTAAGACAACTTGAAAAGGCACTTGTCCATGTCCTTTTCCATATGTTCTTTTTCCTAAAAATCTATGCTTGCCTACATTATTGGTAGTCCTTCTCCTGCTCATTAAAAGAAAGCCATACCTCTTACCTTTATTGAGTCCTAACGAAGAATATTTTCTCAAGGTGAAAATCCTCCTAGGGTGAATGTGAAAGTGGAAAAAAATAACTTAATAATATTGATTTCAGGGTAACCTACTCTATCAATCAAGGCACTATAAACATGGCTGATTTTTATTATTCCCTTTATGATATATTTATGTGTTTGAGAGAGAAAGAGAAAGAATGAGAGAGATTTGGTTACAAAAAATTTTTGCTAAGCCTGTGCTTTAATTTATGTTAGGAATATTTTTATTCAGAAATTTGAAAAATGAAGTTGAAATGACAATTGTTTATTAAATATATTTTATGTCTGATATGTTTGTCAAAGAATTCATTGCACTTGATAGAAGTGCAAATAAGAATAAATTAAAGATAAAATTGGTACAAAACATTAACTCTTAAAAATGACTTCCTGTTTACATATGTAAATGTATTTCAGATAATCTCAAAGTTGATCTAGATATATATCTTTAGCTGGAGTTAAAAGTTTAAGCACTTGGTGATGTTCATTCTTTTACATGTTATTGACACATTTCCTAAGACATTGGAATTTGCAAGATATGATGGACAAAACTGACTGGAAAAAATTAACATGATGTTGTTTCCGAGGAGTTACAATACTATTGATGAAAATATTTTAAATTTAATAATAAGAATAAACTTCACAAAATCAGAAAGTCTGATTTAGCTAGTAGGTTTGACAATAAAATAGTGTACATGCTAAGTAGGTTTAATAGCAGACCTTGAAGAAATTACTTAAGCCACATTCACAGTTCCATAGTTTGAGAGGTGTATCTATCAATGTATCTATATCATTATTTACCTTATTACAAATTTGTTTTTTTATCATCCTCAAATGATAATAAAATTAACAATAGTTTGACTTTCTCAACTGTTTCTGAGTGTAAATTTTAAATGAGGTACCATTACATGAAACAAAAATATGCAAATAAAGTTATCTGATAAGTGTGGAAAGGCCTTTTTGTGTTCTTTCCTGAAACCTAATAATAAATAGACTGCAATGACTAGGTAAACATCCTGTAATAGAACAAGATGTTGTTAATTTTTTGCATGAAAGAAAATTATAGGAGCAGTTGATAACTTTTTAGCTGGTAGGTCTTTAAAAATATTTCTTTTTTAAATAAGTGTTACCCACATGGATTTTTTAACATATAATTTGGAGGTAGGTAAAAGAATTGAATTATATTACCAAAGATAACTTCTATTCTAAATTTCTTAGTTATGTAAACGAAATATTTAGAATTGACATTTATAAAAACTAAGGAAGAGAACTGATGCTGAACTTGTCCACTTCTAAAATAAGTCAAATTCATCGACGAGAACATAAACTCATTGAAAAAAAATTCTTATTTAAATTTCCCATGAGGTTCATTTCAAACAATTTTATGTTCACTAATTTAATTTGTTTTCACAGTTTGCAAGATAATCTGCATTTTCATCAAACACTACATTAATGATAGTGCCAACTCAGTACAGACTTGGAAATTTTTAGAAAAAGGAAATAGAACTCATTATAAAATCTCAAGTTGCTACTTTTTGCTCCGTGAGAGTATGAACAAAAGATTCCCACACATAAGTCACATTTGATATTTTCTTGTGCAGTAAATTGGAAAGCAATATGAGGGAAAGCAATATAAAGTTTTTGAATGTAAAAGAAGGTTTTCTTCATGGTCATTGTTTTTCCCCCAGTTCATGATTAAAGATATTGAATTATTTTTGCTGAAAGCACTAATTAGAACCACTTGACTCAAAATAGATTTGTTACCTGATACTTAGAGTCAGTACATTCTTTTGAGACCAACATTTTGAAAATTTAATTTTGCAGCCCACAGGTGATTATCATACAACATGGTAAAAATTTGGTTGGTAAGAAATAGTGTGTACCTTTTGCAAACTGAAAAACAGGTCATTATGAAAGAGAAAGTGGAAAAAAATAAACCCATAAGATCTGGAGGCCACAGATAGATTCTCTAGAGGATAAAATGTAGGAAGAAATAATTAGGAATTTGAAAATATTGTCACTGAAGATCTCCTGCTAGGAAAGACTTTGGGTACATCTAGGGTTACATGTGAGCCCTACACTAGGACAGTCAGCTACAAAGCAGCACAAAGCATCTTTTAAGAGTGAGAAGTCACCAATTTACAATGAATCAGCACTGTATGTTTTTTCTCAAATGAATTTGTTGAGGAACTGGGGAGTTAGTTTTAAACAGGGCTCCAGTTTTGTCCTATGAGATAAAGGCAGAAATCAAAGGTATATAGAAGGATTAAACACTTAATGAATTCATTTGAAAATGAGAACACATTGATGATGGTGGACAATTAAGTATAAAAAATTATTGAATCTGGAGAACTGGAGAAAAAGCAAGAGATAATGGCATTAATGTAGGAAATTTAAAATTAAGGTCATGTAAAACATACATTATTCTCTAATATCTTTGTTACATATAAGCAAAATAATTAATGGGGCTATTGAAGGCTTCATTGTGGGACCTCTAATCCATTTCCCTCAGTTTAAAGATGAAGACCCAGTGACAATAGTGAGAGGATTTTGCTTACAATTCCATCAGAGCTAGGACCAAAACTAGACTTTTATTGGTGGGGTGTCCTTGCTTTGTTTCTATTCTTCTCCAGTTACTTTTATTTTAATGTCTTGCTTTCATGTTCTACTACGAATCCCCATAGATTTCAAATCTTTCTTCCTGTGAGAATACAAATGAAATGACTTTTATTTTTTTTGTTTTTGCAGTTTTATCCTTTCATTTGCAGAAACTGTAATGGCAATGCTTTGGGTTTGTTCTCTTCCAGTGTCCTGGAAGAGAATCACAATTCTCAAACATATGAATATATTTTGCCACCATCAAAACTTCTCTGAATGCATCAATTTCAAATACTACCAAGAGAACTTCAAAAAATGTATTTAATCCATCATAAATCATACCTGCTTATAGTCTTATAGTCATATAATGCCATGAAAATGAAACAGCATACACACATGCACATACAAACCACTCATCCATATTCAGAATACGTCTGCTGGTTTTTAATGAAATTAAATACTGTTAGAAATATGCATGGTACTTACAGTGAGTTATAACATCCTAGCCATGCTATTGAAACATGATTTTAGTTTTGAAAGAACAAATGAGGCCTTTTTATAGGAAACTTTGTTTACATATCCAATAACAAATCCAGTGAAATTAGTTTGTAACATCCTTATCATATTTGGTTATTGTGTTCATGGATCTTAGGAGGTACTACTGGGAGGAGACATGCACAGTTTTTGAGGTTCATAAAGGATTCAGTCTTCATTTGCAAGGTTCCTCCAAAAGGACAATTATTAGTCACAATTTCAAATATGTGAGATGTTGCACTACATTAAATTCTTATGACTGTAGAAATAAGTAGATTATGCATGCTTTGATGAAACAGAGTTTTCTTCAAACAGGAAAGTATTATGGGTTTGTAATGCAGAGAATCCTATTTCAGAAGTAAATCTCCAGATTAATCAGTGGAAAATAGTTTCTTAGAATGATACACTGCATTTTATTTAGATTGTATGCATTTTAGTGAAATTGTTTCAAGTACCTCTGAACTTATTCAAATAAGAAAATACTTGTATAGTTTCAAGCTAAACAATTTTTATAGGTAAAATTCTTTTTAAAGTTGAAATATCTTACAGAAAGAACTAGGAACTGCTCACTGCCTTTGAACTTCTTTTTCCTAATACAGTAGATCATTATTTATATATTCCAGCCTTATTAAGTTCTTACTTGATTTTATGATTTTGTTAATTTTAAATGTATTAAAAACTACAATTCAAATTTCAGAGTGTCTTCATCCAGTTTTACCTGAGTTCATATAAGGTAGATACATCTGTAAATTTTGTACAGAAACTAGACTCAAACTTTGCCAAACACTGGTGAATTAGCTTGAAGTTTATTTGAATCTCGACACTTTTCTCCCTCTATACTTTCTTTTAAAATTAGTACAGTTTCTTGTGGTTGTTCCATAAGCCAGTACCAACATACAATTAGATTTTAACTGCATTTTACTTCATGAAAGATTTTATTTTATTTTATTTTTTATTTATTTTTTTAAATTTTTTTGTACTGGAGATTGAACTCAGGGGCACTTGACCCCTAAGCCACATCCCCAGCCCTATTTTGTGTTTTATGTAGAGACAGGTTCTCACTGAATTGCTTAGCGCCTTGCCCTTGCTGAGGCTGGTTTGAACTTGAGATTCTCCTGTCTCAGCCTCCCTAAGTGCTGGGATTACAAGCTTGCACCACCGTGTCCAGCTGAAAGATTTTAATTATTGTAATCCACCTAAAATGATATGAAATAGTATAATATAAGACATATCTTCTATTATATCTTATAATATAAGATATTAAATATAAAATTTATCTTAAATATAAAATTTTACCTTAATACATAAAATTTTTATCTTAAATATAAAATTTTATCTTAAATATAAAATTCATTGGGGAACTGGACAAAAAACCCAAAATCCCTTATATCCATTGTAGGAGATGAAATCACTGAAGTCACAGACCTGCATATGGATTGTACTAAAAAGGAAGAGATCTCAGTCAGAAAGAAGTTGGATTATTTTCTTTGCTAATTGGTATATTTATTATCTAAGGCAGTATTTTTCAAACTTATGTCATTGGATTTATTCCAATGAGTATAAAAGTCCTGTTACACACACTCATATACAATGCATTCCTTGAGATTAGAGATTCTAATATTTTCTTCTGACATTCTAATGGGGTGCATGTAACCTCATTTTGGTGTCCCTTCCAGTAGAATACGAAGAGTAGTCAATGATCACCCTGCTTTGAGTCTTTTTTTTTTTTTTTTGCTACTGGGGATTGAACTCAGGGGTACTCAACCACTGAGCCACATCCCTAGCCCTATTTTGTGTTTTATGTAGAGACAGGGTCTCACTGAGTTGCTTAGCACCTTGCTGTTGCTGAGCCTGGCTTTGAACTCGCGATTCTCCTGTCTCAGCCTCCCTAAATGCTGGGATTACAGGCTTGAGTCACTGCGCCCGGCTTGCGTTGAGTCTTATCTGTGTATCTGACAATTGCACATCAAGAATTTCCTCATCTGTTACCATTATCCTGAAATTTTAGGTCCTGAATTCTTGATGTGGTCTCTACCTCTGGATGATCATTTCATAAAAGCAGAAAACCCAAAACTCCCTTTGACTTGAAGGGTTGCTTATAACTTGCTAGTTATGTTGCCCATTGTAAAGTTGGCAAACACCCAGGAATAAATATAAACCAGGAAGTTGTTTCTTTTACACCTGTTATTGATTTGTGTAAATTCTTTTTATTGTGCTTTTATTGGGAAGTAAGAACAATTTACCCTGAATTCAAGTTGACATTGGTGGTAGTTATTATATCCAAACAGATTTTGGGGTCTTGCTTAACTTATTGCCTTCTGGCTCAGTATAGGGAATAGCAATGCCTAATTTGGATCTGTATCTTAATTGGAATTTGTGCAAAGTGATACTTAATTTTGAATCTGTAGGTTAATAGGAAATAAGAGAAACATATAAGTGTCAGGATGGCATCAAGGCCAACAGGATGTACAGTGAGAGCGTCTATGATGCCAAGTGTGTTAGCTTTTTATCGCTCTGACCAAAACATCTGACCAGAAAACTTAGAGGAAGAAAGATTTATTTTGGCTCATGGTTTCAGAGGTCTCAGTCCATAGTTGGCTGACTCCAATGCTCTGGACTGAAGTGAGACAGATCACTGTGGCACAAGGGCATTATGGCAAAAAGTTGCTTAGCATATGGCAGCTGGGAAGGGGAGGGGAGAGAGAGAGAGAAGTTGGAGAGAATAAACTTTACTAGGGCATGCTACCAGTGAGCTATTTCCTGCAGCTAAGTCTTACCTCTCAGTACTCTATCCAAATATCAAAGGATTAATACAATGATGAGATCAGAGTCTTAATAATCTAATCATTGACTAAAAGCCTTATCTCTGAACATTGCTGCATTGAGGACCAAGTTTTCAGCACACCAACTTATGGGGGAAATTCTAATTCTAAACCATAACACCAAGAGAAAGTATCAGCAAGCTGAACTAAAATGAATCTCAGCATAGCAGATAGTACCATACACACATTGTTCATGTTATCCCTGTTGTGGGTAAAATGTAATTAAGCAATAATATAATCTATCACATTAAATTAATACTGTTAGTTTTGGTACCTACCATCAGGTTGCTTTGTTTCTACCTAAATTATGAATTGTTTTCTGGCTATCATTGAAAAAATTATACAAATGAGTTTATACAAAATTTTATGTTTTCAAATATCCTTTGTAATATCTGAGAAATTATTTAAATTATCATGGTTCATGATTGCTTTTCTTTTAAAGGGACTTGCAAAATACTCAAATTTGAAAAAACACTAATAGGGCATGATTAATAATACAATCAATGATAAATTGTGTTACAATTATGGTATTAATTTATAATGTTTTTAAAAGTAAAACAACTCCTATAGGCTTCTAAGTTGTAATTGTGTAAGGCTGATGGTGATGTTTACAGAGCTAACTTAGTTTCAGAAGACTTGATTTGCCTTGGAGGTTCTTTCCAATTTAATTTAAGTTTCTCAACCAGGGAGCAACTCAAATGATTTGTAGTTTCATAAAGCATTCTGAAAGGCCATTTCATTGGCCATAGAAAATAAAGTTGGAATCAGATTCCCTCTACCCAGTGTGTGATAGAATGCCACTTTCACAGTGGGCCATACAACTTTTATTGGAAATTGTTGTATTGCCATAAAACCAAACTCTTCACTGCATTTCTGGTCATGTTCAGTGAATAAATATTTATACTATGATTTAAGCATAGTGTATAATACTTTCAAAGTCATGATTCTTCATATTAATATGATTTACTTATTTCCAAAGATCCTCTTTTAAGACATTTAAATTATAGAAAAAGAAATTCCTCCGGTCTCTGGAAGCTTCTGGTTAGAGTTTCAATTTTGATAACTTGCAACAACAAATTCTGCCAAGAATTTGCATCATTTTGAATGATTCTTCTACTTTTTAATAATTTTTTGTCTCTCTCACACATACATTCCCAGCACACATTTATGCTAAAATTATCTTTAGAAGTTAGATTTTCATTTTAATTGGCATTGGTACTTCTCTTAGACCTTCAAGACCTAAAGATCCTAAGGTATTTAATATAAATGAAAATAGCCTGTCTTAAATTTCCACATTAGTGTATGTTTAATTATAATTGTTTTAAATCATTTTAACTTCATGCCCCTCGTTTATTTTTTTTATTTGATTTTCTCCCAATATACATGTATTTGTTTATATAATGTCTTTATTAAAAAATAATTATGAATGAAATTATAATAAATGTGATCACATCTAGTATTAACTTTAGACTTAATATCTAGACATATATTTCAGGCTGTCATTCTTGAAGTTGCTGATATTCATACAGGTCAGGCCAAATAACATTGTCTTGTCAATGGTTTGATGAACAAGAATCATAGACTATTGGTTATCTAAATTTGTAAAAAATAGGAACTAAAAATCATCAGACAGACTTATCTTAAAAGAGAGGATATGTTGTCTAATAAAAAAGGCATCAATAAATTCAGGATATATTATATTAATACATATTGTTAAAGAGAAGGTTGTCAATACACTAGTTGATATTCTACATTAATGGGATGAGTATTAGTATATTGAACTGTAGTTACACCCATATGACTTATGTATATTGAACTGTAGTTACACCCATATGACTTATGTATGGAATTCAGCAGTATCTAATCTCAGGGGTTGGTGTTTCTTCTGTTTATTAGAAAGCAAGACTGGGGATTGAGATTGTAGCTCAGTGGTGGAGCGCTTGTCTAGCACTCATGAGGCACTGGGTTTGATCCTCAGCACCACATAAAAGAATATTAAATAAAGGTATTTAAAAAGAAAGACAGCACCCCTTCATGTTCAAAACACTAGAGACACTAGGGATAGTAGGAACATTCCTCAACATCGTTAAAGCAATTTATTCTAAGCCCAAGGCCAATATCATCCTAAATGGAGAAAAACTGGAAGCATTCCCTCTAAAAACTGGAACAAGACAGGGATGCCCTCTCTCACCACTCTTATTCAATATAGTCCTTGAAACTCTTGCCAGAGCAATCAGACAGACGAAGGAAATTAAAGGGATACAAATAGGGAAAGAAGAACTCAAACTATCTTTATTTGCAGACGATATGATTCTATACTTAGAGGATCCAAAAAATTCCACCAGAAAACTTCTAGAACTGATAAATGAATTCAGTAAAATTGCAGGATATAAAATCAATATACATAAATCAAATGCATTTCTATACATCAGCAATGAATCCTCTGAAAGAGAAATTAGAAAAACTACTCCATTCGCAATAGCCTCCAAAA